>OENM01000054.1:33673-50695 GCA_900239745.1 Rotaria magnacalcarata
CCCCCCCTTGAATTAACTTCTATAACAATATTCAAATTTATGTATATAAATAATTTAAAAGCAGTTTTGTTTTCGTCATTTAAGAATGTTTGGAAAGACTTCATGCTTTATATCACACCTATTCGCCTAGAATGTATTAATGAAATAAATAATTAATCTGCAACTATTGATAGAAGTGTTATGTAGTCTAGTTAATGTCATTCTCTTTCTCGACGAGAGTATTAAGTATGTTTGAACTTTCAGCGAAGACTAAATACAATTCCATGAAGTTTATGGCGTCTGCTTTTTTGTCTTTACTAAGAGAAATATTCAAATAGACAAGTTAAACTTGAATAATCATACCTAAAACAAAACAAAAAAAGTTCATCCTATGAAACTATTTTGTTTCTGAAATCAAACGAATTTCAGATGAAAACATAATCATCAATCTCGAAACAGGAAAAACGAATAGATTACTAGCAGATATAGTTCTATAAATAAATATCGATAAAAAAAAGAATAGAATGTCAGAAAAAGAATGCTTTTATTACAATTTAACACACAAACTATATTAATCTGCAAAGAAATAAAAAGGAAGAAAGAAAGAAAGAACAGTTAGAGCAATAGACGAAGAAAAATTGAGAAACATAGTGTGTTACAACATTTACATGTTGTATTCTTCTGTAATGACCGAACATATCGACATCAAGCGTATCAATAGTGATCTTCGTTATCGTTTTGAATGCATAGCAAAATTTCTTAATTTTACTTCGGACGACATAGCTATGCTAAACACATTTGCACCTCTTGTTTTTCCTCTTATTCCAGTTTTGGCCGACACAGTCTATAGAAAATTATTTTCATTTGATATCACAAAACAATATTTTCTCAAGCGCAATGAACGTTTCGAAGGATTCCTACCGAAAAAGCAATGTGGACTTACATTAGAATCTGCTCCGGTTGTACTTCGAAAAGATATGGTTGGCATTTATTTAAAGCGAGTTCTAACAGAACATGAATGGAATGATACATTTCTTCAATATCTATCACAAATTGGAAAACTTCATACAGATGAAGCCGGTTCAGCATCGCTTAACGTTGATTACATACATATAAATGCTCTACTTGGATATTTAGAAAATGTACTTATTAAGACAGTATGCAATATTGATACGATGGATGAAAAAACCAAATGTGGAATTTTAATGGCAGTTAATAAATTGTTTTGGATACAAAATGATCTTTTTACAATGCACTTTTTAAGAGCATTAAACAATAACGGCGCATCACAAAATTCAACTGAAAAAGATAAAACAACAACATGCTGTTGGGCTTAATGGATCAGTAATCAAAGAAAAACAGTTGAATTGTCAGTTTCTTTGGTATAAAAAATATACCATACATGTATTTCGTGAATAAATAAATGCGACCAGCGAAAAGAATACAACAATAAAAGTATATGAATCGTTGAAAAGAAAACACATGTTTTGCTTTATTAGAATAACTAAAATATAGGCCAAAGATCGAAATCGACTATACTATTGAGGAAGCATTTATTTTTGTTTTTGTTTTCAATAAATAATATTGAACTTTTTCTATCATTAGAAAATTTTCAGATAGCTTAAAAAGACATGTATAGAAGCACTGTTTTTGTAAATCACTGAACGGATACGATCACTCTATCAAATGCGATCCGAATGATCTTGCGTTTCTGAACGTCAATCATCAACTGTATCCGTAGAAATATATATTGAAAACATCGTCGTATTGTTTTATGACTGCTTTAAAAGACTACCGGAAACTTGGGCAAAAGTAGAAAAATGAATAATAGAATGAAGAAACAAAAATTGTAATAACTCTTCTGAATTTATAAATAGAAACTTTTTCTTGACATCGTACTGCATACAATGAAGTAGGTCAATCCTCTCCGTTCGAATCTATTATAAAAATGATGATAATTGAAAATATTTACCAAACATAATGAAGCGGATTCACTACATCGCACAATATAAAAAGGCTAATCATCACATCGCTTAGAATGACTTTTCTATAAAGCCTTGAATTCTGATTTTTTTTTGAAAATCTTATTTCCTTTGCTTAACTGGTAGTCATCAAAAATGATTAATTTATTCAGTGCAGTGTAATGTCTCTTGATAATAAGCCAGTACTACGTCGTTTAGAATCAAGCATTGTCTGATAACAACACATGATCTTATCTACATAAATTAGCACAATAATCGCGTCAAGTCAACGTTCATCTCGATTATTAATGAACAAACACCCACTTATACAATAGTTAATACTGAAATCTTGAAGTACCTCAAGAATATTTGAGTAAGAAAATCAGATAAACATAATTGCGCTTTATAACAAAGCCAGCATCAAGACATTAGTATCAAATTTTGATTGCTCGAACTCGACCCTATGAACTTTGTGCGTCAAGTTATTTCCTAAATTCAATATTTTAGCGCCTACTCCGAAAATGATTATTGCATACAGTGTTGTTCAAAACACGAACAGACTATTAAAATATTCCGGACATCATATTTTTTCTGCAAGTCTTTGAGAACTTAATTGATTCACTACTAAAATAATAAATGACAATGACGGATTTCGATTCGTACAATCGTATCCAGTTTGTTTTCTTTAGCGTGTCTTCAACTGTTACCGCACTTGTTTCCTTACTGAGAATTGCACTCTTCTTCAAATATTGTGAGATAGGATGTTGATAAAGTGAGTCACCATTTTGACCATTAATGCAATTATTTGTATTTTATTATCTTTCAAGACAAACATAAATCGGCAAATATGCAGATTGAATAATATAAATAGCGTGGTTGGATTCGAAAATACTCATTTTTATTCTGTGAGCGATTGTTGGTGGACTCTATGGAGTTTTTTTAAATATAATTTATGTTTGAATAACAACATATTGGTATAATTGATTTATTTATTCTCGATGATGTTTCTCTTTATCTCGACGCTTAGATTTCGTTGCGAGATAATGCCTAAGACTTAATTTATAATTTACTTCTTCTAAAAGAAAACACTACGCGACAGCATGACAAGAAAAACCGTTATAAATGGTAGTGTTCGCTGACTTTATTATTTATACTAAAAGTTCAAAGATAAAAAAATGTTAAATTGTCTGCGTAAAGTTCTCATGCAATCCTCTGTGACATTTCAAATTTTCTCGAATTAGAAACGATATATTATGCCATTAGATGTTCTGTTTAATTAACAAGTCGAATGAATACGATGACGTCTTATCAAAAGAAGTCTATCAAATATTTGTTTATTTCAATAGTCGCGTCTAAAATAATTAGTTTTTGTAAATGATTCTCTAATTTTTCATTCTTAAATCATTTTAATCGTAGTAATATTATCATTCATTAAAAAATGGCGTTTGGATAATCGGATATCAGTAACAAAGTCAAAGCACATGTACGTAAAACATTGAAAGTACCAGTAGGACTTAAAAGAAAAAGGATCATGAACGGAGTACATCCACTGTGTGGCTTTACTTACCGAACAAAAAATTTTTCATTGTGTACAAAAAAAAACGTATGATGACAAATCATATACATTAACAAATTTGACAGCTCTTAATCTATTGCCGCTGAGTTAAATAGCATGTGCGTATCGTCTGCATCGTCAATGAGCCTATAGACACAAAAATTCTCAGTAGCATGAAACACTAATTCGATTAGAATTCTATTCAAGAAATCGACATCATTAGTTTTATAATTTTAATCAGGTAGATGCAGCTGAAAAATTACATTGATCCACAGAAAATATTCTTCCAAATTGAAATAACGCAGTTATTTATATTCCTATGACATTAACTCAGGTCTCCATTTTTTATTGTACAAATAATGCTTTCATCATGGTTAGTGAATAAAAACAACAGGCAAGGCTTTGTACATGAAAGCCTCTAATGAATAGAAATTATCCTTGGAACATTTTTTCACAAGTTCATCAAACGACGAGTTTTTCTTTTTGTTTTATTGGAGCGATGAATTAAAAAGATCTTATTTTAGGAATTTCATCGTAAGTGTTAACGCAGGATTGTTTGTTCGTTTTATATGAATTCTTTGTACATTATTCGCTTAAGCCATGCACAAGAGGAACAATCTAATCATACTTATTCTTTCGTTTAATATATAATTAAATTTTATATTATTAGCATTCAAAACGAGGATTATTTTGTGTCATTGATAACATTCGCCGCAGCATCTTCTTTTAGAATCTATTTTCTATATTTAAAATGACAGGTCATATTTTATAGAAATCAAATTTGCTTTGCGGAATCATTAACGATTATTGCTTTTCAGCATAGTACGTGATATCGCCTAACATCATGCATTTACAATAGAAGTATTTTTGCAAAAATACTTGATAATTCTGTCATATAAAGGAAGCGGTTCGGAGTTTATCGATGTTTGTTTGACTTTGATTTTGTAGTTCATTGAGATTTCACTTAAAAACAAAGTCGGTTACTCCATAAACTATTTCCCGATGGAAACAATTCAAACTAATTATATTTTAAGTTAAGCAATCAAAACTAGAGTCACTTCGTAACAAAAATAGAAAAAAAAAGATTTATATTTTAATGTGTCGTAAAACGATTAAAGCGACATTTGTGAAGATTTTCTTCGCTACAAAAGAATAAAAATAAATAATACCCCCTTTCGTTTTTATCATAATTACATCAGAAAAAGGTAATTATTGTCTGTAACAACCTAGCTATGTCCTCGTCAATATGGCTACAGATTATCAACGAGACAATTTCTATTCGAACCTGTGCGTCGTATTATCTTCTGCAAAACAGATTGTTATTTATAAATGATGTATTGTAATTACAGAAAATTTACATATTCAACATTTCTCACTATCACATGCTATGAAACGAGGAAAAACCTAATAGAGAGAAAGCCGAAGGAATAAATGTCATCCTCATCGTGTTCATCTGCAACTCAACAGACTTATCACAACCTTCCAAGCACACATAAAAAACAGAGAGAGAGAGAGAGAGGGAAAGAGAAAAAAGAAGCAAAGAAAAGAGATCATTGAGACCGATGATATGACTATGTTGGCATAAATATTGTTTTTATCGTCATGGCTGAGCACGTTGATGATCTTCGACTCCATACTGATCCTCGTTATCGTTTCGATTATATTTCGAAATTTCTTAACTTCACTCAAAATGATATTACCATGCTTAATGTATTAGCACCGATTATATTTCCAAGTGTTCCAGTTATCATTGATACGATCTATAGAAAATTATTCTCCTACGATGTCACAAAACAGTATTTTATTGTGCGCAATCAAGGTTTTGAAAATTTTGCTGCAACGAAAGATAATAATTTAGCATTGGATTCAGCACAAATGCTCTACAGAAAAGATATGTTAAGTATGTATTTGAAACGTTTATTAACACAAACCGAATGGAACGATGCATTTCTTCAATATATGACACAAGTTGGTCAAATGCACGCGAATAAAAGTGGCGCAGGATCGATTAATGTTGATTATATACATATAAATGCTTTATTTGGTTTTATGGAACATTTATTAGTCGATAAATTGTGGAATATGGACGGTATTGATGATAAAAAGAAGCATGACATGATTATTGCAGTTAATAAATTATTTTGGATTCAAAATGATATTTTTTCAATGCAGTACGGAACTTCGTCGAGCAATAAATCGTTTCCTGTTGAGTCAACAAAAATGAATCCAACATGTTGCTGTCTATTGCATTAATATTAAAGTTCGTTTTAACAAACGCTACACATTTAGTTACAATATACAACTGTAAAATACATTAATTTTATTATATTCCCAAAAAGAAAATAGAAAAGTAAATAAATATACGATGAATAAATTCCTTTCTTCTTGTTGCAACTCATATTTACTATTTGATTAGTTCAGTCATGAGCTGATGAGGCGAAACTCCATTGTTCGTTCGCTACTATTGTTTTCGATAATATAAAAATGAAAGGGGAAAGAGCAGTTTTTGCAGAGAATTTCATCCGATTAAAAAATTTAATGGAACACTAGATACAGATGCCTTCTCTTCAATAAGAGATAATCTTTTCTAAAGGACAAAATGAACTACAAATGCACCGTCGGGTTCAATCTACGCGTAGCAAGAAGACATTTTCCGCTTTTCTAAGATGTTACAATTATACCAATAGATAAACAACTACAACAACAATTGTTTTTTTTTCACACATATAACATTAGGTTACAAATTTTAATAATAAATGAAAAAAACCAACAGACAAAATAACTCAAGTACCGATGGAAACATATACCTTGAAAAACGACGCATTTTACTTTATCCACGAATAAGCGTGATTGTATTTTGAAATTTTATTTGCACAAATTGCTAAGTAGTACAGACAGAGACAACTTTGCTGATTTCTACAACGAAACTACTTTTACCGGCTGATATTATCATTCGAAAACTTGCCGTTGATCAATGGAACGCTTTTGTCATTGTGTATTTTTCTATTTAAGAATCAAGAAACTAAACTAGGGTCTTTAGAAATATAAGCATGACACTTTCGCACTTAACTATGAGCATTTCCTTTCATAATAATTTATAATAATAGTAATCCATGTAGATATGTTGTGGGTAGTCACAAATTAAGAACAAGAATCGAAAATAGAATAGCGACGGAAATTCTTTGAAACATTGAAGAATCTATACATATATATTAGCTCCATTCATTTAGAAAACTTCAAAGCTCAATACATTTTCTTCATCTAGGATACAGTGATAGGCTTCAGCGATTTTATTACCTACTTCGATAGTCATTTTTATATGCGTTCGACATTTTTGCTTGAAAATCCACGTCTTTAAGATTCCGAAAGTAATTAATCGCGACTCGGAAAAAAACCCTAGGATCAATTTTGTTGTCTGAAAATTGGGCCCAGTTTCTTTGTTAGAGAGACCGAGACTTGTTCTAAATCGTATTTCACAAAAAATATTTCGTAGCATTAAACTGCAATTTCCTCTAGAAAAATTCCTGTTGCCCGAAATAGTTACGCAAGCAAAGGTGAAATATATTTTGTTCTGAGTAAATAGAAGTTTTTCGTGTCTAATCATATCAATGAAGTCTTATGAAACGAACAAAATACAAACTCTGAATGTACTTCTTTTGAACCGGCGCGCGTTAAAATCTTCCTGTCAATCAACGTTGCACATAATACAAAGGAAGCATTGAAGCTCAGCTTTTATTTTTTCCATCTTTCAGTGTATCTCATCAAAACTACACAGGTCAATTTATATAAAATAAAACACTTTTTCTCACAATAGAGCATCAATTATGCTTCTTAGCATTCGCTTTGGTTTCGAAAAACAAACTATACGCACCATTTAACTATGGAGAATTATAACAAACTGAAGGCGATGAAATTACCTGATTATAAGAGGAGTTTAAGTTTATATCATCATCGTATCTATCATTTCCTATCCTTTATATAGGAGACGGAAAACAATTTTAAAAAGACGGATGGAATCGAATGTAACGTTCAAGTAAGTTCGAATCATTTTCATAGACGATAATTGACTACAATCCATCAAATAGACAAGTAATATTACAGAAAATCAATCGGTAAATATGACTTTCCGGAGACACTGTTGATTGTAAATATTGAATGTGTTAAGTACTAGGCAATACATTGTTAAATTAAGCAAGAGAAGAGTAGTAACTCGAAATTTTAAATTGTATTGCTCGGAGAAAATCAATCGTTCCAATAGCTAGAATTATCAGGTTTCTCAAAAGTTTCTTCGAGAATTTTATGAGTTTAGTAATCGACAAGATTTTCAGATAGATCCGATTGCTTTATCAAGAGTGCTATATTCTTTTCATAGTAATGATTAGAATTCTCTACCAATACATAAAACGTTTCCCGAAGTTTCCTTCATGAATATCTATACTCATAGCATCAATAGATTCCTTTTTCACCCTTGCCGACCTTTTCTTGGCAAAATGCGTCTCAAGAATATTCTGTGCTGAAGCTTCCGAACGCTTTTGCATGATAGAACTTGAAACGCTTTATCGCATGATGCATTCAGCAATATTATCGCACGCAAAAAACTAATCATTTTCGATCAACAATCATTCGTTTCCTATCAATCACAATATATATGTATATATTTGAACATGGTTGCATGTGTTGCATAGACTAGAATTCTGTTGATTAGTTAATCCTTCTTTATTTTGCCGCATATTTTGTTTTCCTGCGTTGTATGATGCCACACAATTACTAAACGGAACTTTCAGCATTTGTAATGTCAAAAGAACGATACGATGCAATTACCCGGCGTTGAATCACTACCATAGAATTTATTATTAAAAGAATATATACGAAGTTTGGTTGAGAGAAATGACTTTTATTGATAAAAAAATGAGTACAATTAACAAATGTAATCAAGATACGCCACAGATTATTGGGTTTGTTTTTCGTAGTACTCGATTTACTTAATTAAAACGTTGAGGAACATTTTCGATCGGAACGACCTAACTCTTCATCTATGTCCTCATCTAATTAGCACTACACATGTTGAAAGTCAGCGGTGATACATTTATTTTCTATTACCGTTCTACCAAAGTAAACTAATAAATAGAAAACGTATACTAAAAGGGAAATCTTTCGGTAAATACGAAGGTCTTTATCAAAGGGAATTGCGTTTTTCATACGATAATATTGATAAGGGCATTAGAATTTTTCTATTTCCATCGCTAATTAAAATTTATCAAGCGTAAATTACAAATCTATTGAAAATATCGATAGTATATTTTGTATTTAAATAATGGCTGTTTTTTTTATACTGCAGATCTAGTAGGAGAGAATCTTGGTTATTATTAAACGAATATAACATCAAAATATTCTAATTTCAAAAGATAAATATTTCTTATCGGGGTGAATTACCAAAAAAATAATCACTATGAAAAATCTGATCAGTGCTTTGGCAAATGGTCTTGAGAAAATTCATGTGATCGAGCGGAAAATGTCAATGATTAGTAAGTTTATTATCATGCAAAACAAAAAAAAAGAAACAATATAAGAAAATCCTGGTATAGTTATTATAATATCATCAATGTTTTGAAGCTCTGCGAAGGTTGCATTTGTTGATCAATAGGGAAATTTTCTTTGAAAAATTCGATTATCATGTAACGCTATTTAATCAACATCATATAAATTGTTTTTTTCAACTCCAATAGCAAGTGTTCAAACAAATCTTAAAATCGTTCGCTTTTGAAAGTAACAAAAATCCGATTTTATTAATTTGAACATCTGTATTTATTTAATCGAAGGTATCACTTATACATCTATCATAAATCCTATCCAATAAAATATTTATGTTGCGTTTTGAAAAGAGTTCATCGACTGTATTGGAAACACAAAAGTACCTGTTGATTATGTTTCTTGATATGACTGACGTAACATTGAGTATCGATGTGAAAAAATATTCATATCGAATGGAGCGAAGTGCACTTCTTTATTTAGAATAATTTCATTGTTGACTATGTTTCTATGAAAAATCGCGAACATAAAGATTTTAATGTATATAGACAGGTAGTATTTTATAAATGAATAGCAGCAGTGTGAAAATGAATTATAATTTATTTTTAATTTCTGAAGTTCTTGATAGGTTTAGGATCATAGTAATTTCATTGGTTTTTTAGATATAGATTTAAACAGAAAAATATGCTCTTACCACAGTATTCTATTTTGAAATTACTTAAATGTGATGAAGTTTTTCTAGAAGCAATGCTTTTATAGGACTCGATTAAAATCAGAACACTGACAGTGAAAAACAAGACTACCCATGTAACTGGTCGTTGGATTATCCATAGGCGGTGGAGCCTGCAGGCTCATGAGGCTTGAGCCTATCCTAGTTTCAAATAGGGTAGGCTTGAAAGGCTCAAATTAGCACAGATAAAGGCTTGGGTAGGTTCAGTTATAATATCCAAGTCTTTCATTGTTATTTAGTTTTCACGTATGACTGACAATGGCAGTAACAGATGACGCATTGTTACAAAGTTAGTTCATATTTTCGTTATCACCAATGGCAACTCGAATTCAGTAAGGTATTCATTGGACTTTGTTGGCATCGATACCCGTAGAGAATTCTCCGTTTTTAATATAAGATAGTTTCATTTTTGTGAACTTTTACTCAAAATAAATTTTGAATTTAAGATATTTTGATAAATAGTACTCCTTTCATCTACAATGCCAGCTAAACAAAGTCAAATAATGTCATCTTTCCAAAATAACAAACGCAATAGAATTAATAGTGCCAATCAAATTTCATCGTCTGTTGACATTTCATCAAACAATTCAAATGAAACTCAAAGAGAAACAAGATTATGTACAGAGATATCATCACAAGTCAACCCATCAGCTTCACCAACAACAAGTTTATCAACGCTATTTTTATCATCATTAATTTCGCCAACATCAACTTCATCAACGTTATGCTCATTATGTTATGTCTTCTTTTCGCTCACATTATTATACTCAGTTATCAGCGAGACAGCAACATGATGGTATGACAACAGAACGGAACAAAAGGATAATCCCCCTTCGCATGGAATCGAACCATGCACCTGCTTTCCGGGCAGACGTATTAACCACTGTACTAGAAAGGAGTGTGTATTATTCGTTTGTTCCGTCTTACGATCGAAGGGGAACACTTCGGTCGTAACACATTACCACCACCACTTCCCCTATCTCGCTTACCTAGAAAATTGAGCCTACCCTAGACAGACATCGTTCCGCCGCCGATGGCATTATCATATAATTATAGTCATTACTTGCTACTATAATGCATTATAATGGCAAGTAATGACTATAATTGCAGGATAATGCAACGACCGGCTACACGGTTAATAATATTATCAAATAATCATCTTGGCAATAATTCATCTACTGTTGGCATCGGGGATTACATAGGTACATTGAGTGTGCCAAAATTAATTTTGAATATGTGAAGACGAGTTCCGACCCTTATTGTACTGTTGTCTGCCTATTAGAAAAAGATAAAGATATGCTAGTTTTTGAATCAATAATATCGTCACATTGAAAAACACGTAAATATTTAAGAGAATAAGTTTTTTGAAAAGATTATATCTTAGAATCCAAACAACATTAAGATCTGAATTTTTCACAATAAAACCTTATGTTTTTCTTAGGACTTTGTTTGCATACAATGTCAAGTCCAAATTCTGGAATTATTTTTGTAAGGCAGACCATAGTACGAATTTAAAAACTATCCTACAAGTCTATTTAACAAAAAGAACGTCGGTCTTGGTGGAAAATGTGGAAAAAAAATGAAAGAGGAAAATGTCAAAAACAAGATTGGCAAAAAGAAAAAGAGTGATTAGTAGCTATAGAAGATGGCAGTATAGAAAACTTCAACTAATTTCGTTTGTATTGGTAATTCGCTGACTAATGCATTTTATTTTCCAATGAATCAAGAAAAGTTCTTAATAGTAAATAAAATATATCCTAAACATGGATGCACCTATAGTCTTTGAAGATACTTTAGTAAAGAGTGAGAAAGTTGAGATTTCATTTGTTACCTCGAATACAGATAATCCATTAATTCAACGTGAACATGTTCGTTTTGAACATATGTCGATACAACTTGATGCTGGGGCATCAATAGAGGTGTCAGTCGTGCGGCTGAGCCGCCGCAGCAGCCGAGTTTTCTATAATAACAGCCGCCGCCGCCACCAAATTGCTGGTAATTTTAAGAATTTTTGAGAAGCCGCCGCTGCGAAAAAACAAGTTTAGCCGTTGCGCCGCTGCAANAGGTAAAAATTTTTGGTAGCGTCATCCACCGCCGCTGACATCAATATATATGCGATCGAATCGAACATTTTTCTTTTAATTTTCATCAGCGAATTTTTAACTCAGCCGCCGCCGTCACATAAGGACTTGCAAATATCAACCGGCGCCGCCGCTGTGGAAAAAAAATTAAGAATTTGTAGCAGCCGCCGCTGAAGACATTACTCATTCAAATAACGAGTCGCTGGAAATCTTTAAAAATTGAAAATTGTTGCTCGCCGCCGCCGTTCAACCCTTCGGCTGACACCTCTAGGCATCAATCCCAAAACAGTCAAAAAAAAACAAAAGCTTTTCAAATGAAATCCAATAATCTTAAAGAAAGATTTCTGAAGAAAAAAATGAATTGTAATCAATTACTAACGGGTTTATCATTGTTAATTGGAAACAAAAAAAACTAGTATCAGCCTTATTACATATCGTCATTATTTTATTTTTCACTAATAAAACATAGCACATAATATACGTCTAAAGCATATGATAATCATTTCTATTTCTCTCTTTCTATTTCTTTCGACATTTTCCACTAACCCCAAGAACTCAATTTCGTCTAGATTCAGAGATCATTCACTTGTCAAGATATTTTGCCTTCAAGAACATGTATTGATATTCGTTCACGTACAGAGACAACCATCCTAATCGACATTCATCATTTGTAATCATACTATGCTCGCAATGGAACTTTCCAGCAAATATTAACCGGTCTCAGGCAACTAATAAAAACAAAATTGTCAAGAATTACTTCACAGTTCAAAGAAAAAGGAACATTTTTTTTTCTCAACCGTAATATGAAGTTCCAATGAATGTCATACGAGATTGAATAGGAGAAATAAAGCAGAGCGAATTTTTATGAGTGCATTCCGAAATTAATACCATGGACTAGTATTATCCAACAAAATCGAGCCAATCAAGTTTTGGCTTCCTTAACCATTTGATCTGGAAGATATAGGAAACGACTGTCTTACAAAACACGACCAAAAAGACATAAGTCATGATTTTATGAAGCGATAAAACACGTTAAGTTCTACATTTGTCACATCTTATAATAGTTGCATAATTCCAAGAGAGAAGAACAAAATAGATATCGATTTTATGTCTCGATTCAGCAAAGAAGCTTGAAAAAACACCCAAGTATTTTGTTTATTACTACTCGTATAATTAAAATGATAGAAAGGTGATATGTTGATAGCCGGTAATTTGATATCATTGTCTATCGCTTGGTTTTTATTAACAAACATGAAAGAAGCGACGACTGCGAAACATCAGACTAAACAATAATTTGTTATATATAGCCTTTTGTAATAGTCGTGTACTAGTAACCTGTTTCGTAAGTATTCATCTCATTGATTAGTATCCTGTTTTTCATTTCCGTTTCTCAGTCAAGATTATGGGATTTTTGTTACGATTAATGTTACAAATGAGGTCTTATTAATATGTTGCGTGATATAATAATGGTTCAATGTTTAGTTTTTTTTATATATGAGATGATCTTTAAGTTGATACCTCGTTTTCTGCAAACGTTCTAAATAGTTTTCGCCGTAATTTTCTTTGAGATGTATTATTTTTAGGACAAATCGGAAGACTTCTGTATTGGTTCCTTGTAAAAACTATTTTTGGTTCGCATCGCCAAGAACTTTTCATGAACATTAAGTCTACATTTTTACTCAAGAGAGTCAGTCAAGGATAGAACACGGTAGACTTCTTTTTTATTCTGTATTGTTGCTATTATGTGAAATGGCGATTTCACAATAGGACCATGATTTCTCCGGAGTCTTTCAAACCATTATGCGCTTCATCATTTTTCTTCGGTTAAATAGTTACAATTAAAGGAGAAATACGTCTGTTGTGCTTCACATTATTAAATATTCTTTCAGACACATAAAAGTCAATTAAGTACGGTAAATTCTTTACTAATGTATTGGATCCTGTGAGGGATTTTTACGGCGAACACTGTTCGATAGTATTGATACTTTCTCTCTCTTTGTTTTTATTAAAATCTCGTTTACGTGAGCAGACTTTTTTACCGCCCACTAACCATACCTTGAAAAAAGCTCACATTCCATTAAATTATTGGATTAGAAGGCAAAGATTATTCTTTCGTAGTAGGATCGCTGCAAAGCAAAATGGCAGTTATCGAAATAAGACGAAAAATGATTCCTTTATTCAGTTCAGATTACTTGAATTTTTAGTTATTTCCTGAGTAGAAAAATAATATTTTAAAAAATATGTAAAGTTATGCCTTTTTAACTATATTACATCTTTCAATTGAAATAGTTCAGATAAGAAAAGAAAGAACAAACCGCCTGACTTTTATCTAGCGCTAATTTTCTGAAAATTTTTATTCCCTACACAGGAAACCGTGCGTTCGCTCGTTAAAGTGAACGCCGTTAAAAGATTCGCACGGCATTTTCAATCGATTGATTATAATTTACCAAGGGAATAGTTTTGTACAATGTCAATGCAATGTTTTCTTTTTACATAAGACATAATTAGATAACAAGATCAAGTTTTATTTGAGAAGGCACGCTGCGATTAATGTTTAAGAATTAATGAGCGATAATATTACGAACTCGACGAAGTGTGATAATTTAAAATTAACCGTAATAATAGAGCGTCTTGTTCAACTATGCAATAGTAAGGCCATTAAGAAAAATTACCATTAGAAAAAAAATGAATTTCCATCTGGATTGATAGAAAAATAAAAACAGCTAAACTTACTCACGTTTAATTTATACTAGGAGCACCAATCCTTAGTTAAATTGACTATACTCAAGTCATTCAGTTGAGTAAATGTCAAATGTCATCGACTAGATTTTTGTAACATCGATTAAAAACATTAACCGACATCGTTCGCAATTTTAGTTTGTTTTTCCGAGCAAGTGTGATAATTATAGAATAAAAAACTGCCATATAGGAAAATATTATGGTCTTTTTTTGATTTTTCAAGGACTTATTCAGCGAAGAGAAATACCGAATGAACAATAACGATAATGAACTTCTGATCATTTTGATTCGATTATAGCGCAGAATAGAGTCTATCTTCATGACATACTGAATCGACAGTTGGTAATTGATAAAACCTAGTAATAATATGAACACTCATTTAATATAAATCGAGTGACTTTATATAACATTTCGAGTACCCGAGATCTCACATAAATATTTCATTGTATTGTAATCTGAATCTTGCCCATTTGATGATTATCGTAATAAAATTACCTGCTACCCTTAACTAATTTATTAATCGATAAAACTTGTAAAACACTATAAAAAGACGGAACTAGTTTGTACGGTATAAAACAAAACAGTTTTATATCACATAATAAAAACGTGTCATCTATGATTCATTGGGCTCAATTATTCTCTAGTATTTTATGCCTTTCCAGTCTCATAGTACCATTGCTACTGCAAGTATATATGCGAAAAAGCTTTAGGGAAAGAAATATAATTAATACAAATATTTAATTATTTAGTCACGTATCTTTGTCTCCAAATAGCATTTTTCAAGTTTATAATTTACTCTAGAGTAACATGTGGAGTTTCTGATTAAATTTCTTTTCCCTTGGATTCTTCATGCATAAGAATTGTTTACAATAAAACGGGCACCATTCAACTTAACGCTTATCTAATATCGGTCGAGAAATGAGTCCGATGAATAATAGACTATAGATTTTTATTGTACGTTACACTTCTTTTATATTTCTTTCAAAGTCTTGTCGATGCAAAGTCAACCTAATACCAAGGGAGTTTCATTAGGACGATTATTCAATGGCAAATGAAATGCACAGACACGAATATCATAGAATCCGATTACAGACAATGAACAAGTTCGTGTAGTCTAGAAGAATTTACAGTTTTAGTTCAATGTTACATATCATACGTTTGTTTTGTTGACTAAGTGCTAATTTAATATGTCGGCAACATAGGCTTTGCTAGCCGTAATAATCGAATTAAACTGATCAAAAGCTCATTATCATGCGTTCTAGATTTGCCCTAAGGCGATAGGAACATTGAAACTGAATGAAATACCAATTAAATCTTTCTAGCATTAGAAAATGATATGCAATGTTTGCTTGATACACACCTCTCAAACGATAGGAATCCATTGTAATTAGCCGCAGGGAAATTTAATTTAGTTCTTAATAACTACGTAGCTTCTCATTACATAATCAATCGATTATTTGTCTCCTTTGATCTATTTTCCAGTTCGTTGAACAATAACTTTGATATAAATATTTGATCCATGTTAATTTGAATTTTTTCGTCTATCAATGAAGCATTCTTTTCTGTTACGACCCACATCACTTCAAAGAATTTCCCCTTGAAGAATGTTCACAATTAGAATACTCTCTTAGAATATAATTAAACCATAAGCATCGTTCTATTTGTATCTGTCTACTGTTTATTGTAAGAGAAAAACATTCCCAAGAAACATCATTGCCAATGAAAAAACAAACGAAAAAAAACAAATCTTTATAGTCACCAGAGAAATCAGTTTTCAATCTCAAACAAATATAAATCATTACAATCCGATATTTTATTTTGTGTTTACATATTCTGAACCAATGTTACATCAAATAATTGTGGTAATCTCGGATTTAAATCCGAGTGTTATGTGCATTGCAAAACGGAAAAAATTATGGACGGCAGATTGGTTTTGACCAAACTGTCTACAAAATCATCTTGAAGAGTAGTAAGGAATAGGGGTCAACCGGCTCACGTTGACGAACTTCATTCAAATGAACTAGAGAACTGTTCGAATAGCTCTTTTAAACGAGCAGAGCTTTTTCAAACATTTCTTTTCAAATGAACCTAACTTGAAGTTATTCTAGATGTTATAATATGGGTGGATCCATAGACCTGCAAAGCCTACTATATAGGAATACCCATAGGATAGTCATTAAGAACCTCTTAATGCTCTTATAGAATAAAACTCGAGAAACTATTGGCACCCATATATTAAATGACTTGTGGACCTATGAGTATATCTCATAGAATAGACCTTGAAGACTTGTGAGTCCCGCATAGCACATTAAAGGAGTCATAGATATCGAGTCGGTGATGTCCCTAACCAATCCTGATGATGATACGTATAGCTTTTCATGATGACCAAATCATAGAGCCGAAATATTTCGAAAGCTGACGTTCGTGGAAAAAAACTGTTCAGATAGT
>OENM01000054.1:50890-67892 GCA_900239745.1 Rotaria magnacalcarata
TAATTCATCTAGAAAGACACACCACACACCAGTGCAACATTAAAATAGCACGTAAGCATAAGAATCTCAATTTACTGTTTTTCAAATCCTAGATAAACACAAGATCTATAAAAACTATTACGGTCCTCTTCATCGTCATCATGAACATCAGTATAATTTGAAGAAAGCTAAATTGAATATTGTAATTTTCAATTTTCATTTTTTTTCTGCAGTTACGACATTAGTACCGGGAACGAAATGACATTAATCTGAAAATGAAAAGAACAACAAAGTCAGACAAAGTATTCTATTCAATGAATAGTAGAGAAAATAGACCACTGTTTACTTATCGTTTAATCATAATTTTTGAACTAAAAATATATTTTAAACCTTTCTACAAAGTGTACATTGTACACGCTACTTTAAAAACAAAATATACAGCAGCGCGTATTTTCGCAGCAGCAAATGTATGTACATTTTGCTTGTGCTGTGTACACTTGCCATTAGAAACACTGGTCCTTTCTATTAAAGCTTGGTTTCTATTGGTTAGTGCTCTACCAATAGGATTTCGAGGCAATTAGAGTTTAGATTCGAGTTCTCCGCCCCAGAAAACTGCGAAGTATCATCATTTTGATTGGAAGATGGTGCTTTAATTTTCGATAGCTTAGAACGTGTACAAAAACTGAACCCATTTTCGTTTAAATGTCTTTCTAATAGGTGACTTAGACTTCTTGTTTCCTAATGTTTCATATACCATTTTGTAGTTCGCGAGATTCTCTATCAAATGATATATAATAGTGCGGAGTTTTGTTTGATTATGAGAGGAAAAGTTCTTTTATGAAAACCGACATAGGTCAATAATCACATAGAAAAATCACTGTTTTTGCTATAGCTCAGCAATGGCTCAACGAATCATGCTTATCTTCGAGCTCGACCGAGACATTGTTGAGACGATACTGTGTAGAAAATTTCATCAAGATCGCACTCTCCTTTCAAAAGTTATCGTGTAAACGGCCGGCCGGCTGAACACTGACCCATTCTGTAGTGTACTCACTTTTGTTTTTGAGTACACAAAAATGATATCCCATAGTACATTATAGCTTCATGAAGATTCATAGAAAATAATTCCATTATCAACGAATAACGAATATAAACGACATTCATGTTATAATTTATTTATTTTTTTGATGTGCTTGTATCTTCGTGCAAAAGACATTGTTAAGAAATAACTCGTTATTGTATTCAGAAGATAAGTGATTTACATCATTATGTATTGTGATGAGAAGACAAACTATTGAATGGATTGTTTTCAAGATCTATATACGTACTCTGACATAATGCAAGACAATTGAATCCGCCCATAGGATTATTTTAAGGACTTTCATCAAATATCATTTTGAAATTATTGTTTGTTAGTCTGATTAAGAGAAGCTCACTGTTCATGTTCTTTTTTCCTTCTTGTCTATGTGAATATCATTTTGTCATCGAAAAATCATTCTGACAATTGTCAACAGTCGAACAGTTATTATTCCAAACTAAAAATAGTCATCATGAGTTTTGCTGTATTTTTTTTGTTTTCAATTAACTAAGAACTTTGATGTATCGCTGTTCTTCTTTTTGACAAAGAATAAGATCCACCGCATTTATTACGTGAATACTCGTTCGTCATACTTCATGCGGCAAGTCAAAGTGCCAGACAGATTGTGACTTTGATGAAAATAAAGAAAAGAACTCATAGAAATAACACGATTATGTCTCCTCTTCTTTTTTTCTGTCTAGTTCTAATAGCAAATAGGAAAAATCGTTTCCGCCAACGAGAAAAATGTTGGTAGCAAGAGGAATAGATATATATATATATAATGCAGTGCACAATATACTTTTCTTTCTACTAGTATGACTGAACACATCGATAGCAATCAAATTAACAGCAATCTACGTTCACGTTTTGATTACTTATCAAAGTTTCTTAACTTTACCTCTGATGACATAGCATTGCTTAATAAATTCGCAGGTATTATACTACCGCGTGTACCAGTTGTCGTTGATGCTGTTTACAGAAAATTACTCGCATTCGATATAACAAAACAATATTTTCTTATACGTAATGATGGTTTTGAAGGCCATTTAACAAAAAAAAGTTCCAATTTAACTGTTGATTCAGCACAAATGAAATTTCGAAAAGATATGTTAAGCATTTATTTAAAACATATATTAACCCAAGCGGAATGGGATGATACATTTCTTCAATATTTATCTCGTATTGGAAAAATGCATACAGATAAAGCTGGTTCATCGTCAATTAACATTGATTACATACATATAAATGGATTATTTGGTTTTCTTGAACATATACTTATAGATGCTTTATGGACAGCTGAAAATGTTGACGATAAAACTAAATATAAAATGTTTGCGGCTCTAAATAAATTATTTTGGATTCAAAATGACTTTTTTTCGATGCATTATTTATCATCATGGGATGACAGCGCAGCTACAAACGAAGCAGAAATTAAAAAGCCGAAACACTGCTGCTTTTAAAATATCGACTTCACTACTCTGTTTTTTCCTCTTTGATCAAGAAAAAAAAAAGAAACGAGAACAAGTTTAAATAAAGAATCAGTGTAATTGTTGTCTGAAATTGAGATTTTTTTCTTCTCTTCTTTGATCAAGAAAAACAAGAAATAAGATTTTTCTTTTGACAGGTGAATATAAAAATAATATAATGGCAATATAGTTATTATTTAATCAATCATACAACCGTTGGAATACTTAGTAATTCTCACTGTCTATATTAGTGACTTCAATTTCAATTGTATATTCAGTACTTGTCACCTTCGGGTTGCACAAAATAATTGCGCGCTTTTACATAATCTATCTCGATTTAAATTATTTCTATAAATAAAAGCAGCCATTGATTGCGGACAAAAACCAGCCTACGCCTAGTCTGAAAATAAATAATTCAATAATGAATTTCAATCTATTTCAAACAAATCCATTCATCAGAATCAAAGAGAAAGAAATCACAACACTATCTTTCTTCGTATTTTCAAATGTTTTACTTGTATTAGTTTGGCTTCGATTTGCACAGAACATATGCGCCTACATCTTTTAACAATAATATATAGAAATGAGCGTTAGTTTTTAATTTCATTCACAACTTTTTTTCCATTACAATCAAAAAACACTATTAACAGACAAGTACGATGGATCAAGAAATCAACGAAAATGAAGGTAGATATCTCACACATGTATTTGATTTACGTATACATACGAAACAGAATAGCTATGACATGTTTATATGATTGAATAAAGGAGAAAAAATCTCTCGTTTTTTTACTTTAAACTATCAATCAATTCTTGAAATTCGATTGTCAATCGTTTATTAAAAAGCAATATAAAAATGAAAAATTTAGTTAAATATTTTCCGTTTCAAGTCAATGAATCTATCGATTAAAAGATATTTTTTTCTCTTTTCGAGCTCTATCAGACAATCAGTCAATTTCAACAACACGCCCATCTAGTTCAGCTAGTTCGGATATGCCTAAAACTAATACTCCATCACGATCTAATAGTTTCATTAAACGTCAATCGTCAACTATTGATATTAATGATCTGCCTCCATCTGTAAATCAACAAACAAATGATCAAACACCAATAAAAGTCTTAATATTTAATGGAAAATGTTCGAAAGTATTCAAATCAGCATTGGAAGATAGCGTTGAGGATTGTATTTTGGAATTTCCAGGTGACAAAAATTCAATTTACGTACCAAAAATAGGACAAGCCGTACAAATACCACCGGGTAGCTCTTCTAATGATATTCTTTCATTGAGAGAACAAAGTCCAAATGCACGTCAATCAGCTCGTTCAAATCGTCGAAGAGGTTCGAATAGTCAATATAATGCTCTACCGCAGATCAATAGTATGCGTAGTGTTTTACCGAACAATCTATCATTACCGTCAACAGCTCTCGTGGCAACAACGGCCGTTCGTATGCGTCATCAACTTGCTCAACAGAGATTTTCTATTGAAGACGATATTTCCGAGGAAGCCACTGATCAACTATCTAATGTTTTACAAGCACCAATAACAGATGACATTGAACAGACTGAGAAACCTCCTATTATAAGAGAAGAAACAATATCTCCTATTATTAAACATGACACGATATCTCTATCATTGCCAGTTTTTCCTAATTGTGTTCCATCAGCTAGAACGCACAAGTGTTATCGAGATCGTCAAAAAGATTATCGTCTTTCTGATCTTGTCATGCTCGGACCGGAATATTTTCGACACGTATTTAATCTGCCACGTCCACGCTCTCAATCGGTCCAACGAAAAAATAAAGCAGCTGAGAAACTTTCTGATATCGATTGTATCAAAAAAGATCTATTTCATCGATATCTTTGGACGCAAAAACCTCAAGTATCATGTCGTATACGTGCTTTATCGACTTATACGCGTGGCACAACATTTGTTAATTAATTGTAATAATAATAATGAATAAATAAATCAATGAAATCTAATACAATTAGTTCAGCTCCTAGATCATGTATTCATATGATTTTCTAATGAGAGCGGCTTGTATATACATCATATAGAATAAAATCAAAACGTCTGTGACGTCCTGCCGGTAAACGACAAATGAGCTCGTTAAAACAGCTCAGCAGGATAGTGTGAAACATTATCGGCATGCTTCAATGAAGTGAGTGAGTGAAGAGCAAATGATTATGCATGAGAGAAAAGACGAGTTAAAGAAAAGGAAGAACAATCGTGTTCATTCATTTCATTCGTTTTAAATTTCTGTTCAATCGATGTTACTCATATAGGAAATCGAAAAAGCATACGTACACACACACACATCCATTCATTCATTCATTTATTCATAGAATGCAAGAGGAAATCGAATCGAACAATACGTAAGTTATTGAACTCTACACATGTTTGTTTTCCATGAAAGGGTTTTTCCTGTTCAGGTTTCTATTACCAATTGAAAGTCAAGATCACTTCGATTTATTTATTGAAATAACTTCAACACCGAAAACAAAATTCATTCAACCAACTGCATCAACGCCGATAAAAAAATCTTGTTCATCGTCATCATCAACTCATAGTAATAATAATAATAATCATCATCATCATAATATGAACAATAATACTCGTACATCTATAAGACCTCGCCTGACTTTGAAACGCACTTATTGTAAGAGTGCCATTTTTTTCCGACAATTAAAACGAACATTTTTATAAATACCTTCTGCAAAGGAAAAAAAGGACCCTGACTTACTACATACGTATATTTTTGTTTTTGTTTCCTAATATTAATGCAGTGCGCTTTTTCCTTTTTTTTGTAATTAAAAATAAATCATTATTGAAAATTTAAAGATCAGAAAAAGATTGATGAGTAGCGTCCGATTCCCAATAGAAATAGACAATTGATAGATCATCCCTTAGGAGAATACTATCGTCGTTGCTATTTAAATTTTAAGTTGTTGCTATTGACATTCACATAAATAAATAATTAAGATACATGATCTTAGTAAATGATTGGCATCTTATTGCGAAAAAAGAAACTTCAAAGAGAAGAAAGAAAACATGATCAGTATTTGAGTAATACACAATAATTTAAAGGGAAAGGAAGTGCCTAGATATACACTGCGAACGGCGCATGGTTAAATATTGACGCTTCCTTTTCCGATGAGACGTGTAATAAGAGAGATTTTGTTATAAATTTGTTCTTCGTGTGCACAAATAATAGTGATAAATTAATGCTAACAGAGTTTTGACTTTTCTGTTCCGGAATAATTTCTCACGTCACAATGATTAACCAATAGTATGCTTTAATGTATAAGGAATTTTGCACTACACGCCTTTTATTTTTCTCTGAAGACATCTTTTCTTTAAAAGTCAAACTACAATTGTTTTCTGTCACATTAAATAAATTAACAATTAAAGAAAAGAAGCATAAATATTTTATTTCATAATTCACAACCTGTGATTACTTTTATGATATTACCATAGAATGCCGATGTTGCCAATAATAATGCTGCAATGACATCATCAATATGCAAGCTAATTAAAAACATTGGTTCTAATCAAGAATTTATTTTTTGTAATTTTACTTCTAGCCGTAAAAATTTATTACAAACATGATAAATTCTATGCATCGTAAAAAAGTTCGATATAGTCTTGAATTTCACGAGATAATTTACATGTTCTTTTGGTATCCCCATTATTTTCATGAATAATTAGAAAGTTGAGGTTGTTAGAAACCGACGCTTTGATTTCCCGAATCTCGTCTATCCTTCTGAGAATTCTAATTATCCATGAAAATTGATATTTAGAATACACTTATCATTCGATAATTTGTGAATTCTCCAACTACAAAATTTTCACAGGGGCACAGCAAAAGCAATTCTATTTTTTTTAACCTTGTTGCATGTACAACAAGGATAAATTGTGAATATTCAGCTTGAATAAATCTCGCGTAAAAAAATCATGTTGAAAAATTGACGAGAAAAAATAAATTCTTGATCGCATAAATCAAACTAATTAATGACAAAATTTTTATTATTTAATAAAAAGAAAAGAAAATCTCACACGCAAATAATCACAATTGTGTTAACATCATTGCACGGGAAAAAGAAATGCATCATTATAGTTTTTCGTCAAAATCTTACTTAACTATCTATAGCATCATAAGAACTTGCCGCTTGTTGTGAAACTCTTCGTTTTATAATAAATATCACTGCAATTATTGCAACTATACCTGGCAAAGCAAGACTCGCAATTAATGCTACAGAGACAAATTTTGTTGTCGAATCAGGCTGAAGCACATCAAGACCAGCGGCAAATTGAATAAACGTATAGTTTGTTTTAGTAAAGAAACCTATAATATTCAAACGAAATAATATTAAAATATTAAACAAATAATTTGTTCATACCGTCTTTTGTTTGACCCAGTGAAATATTAAACGCCGATACCATCGGATGCGGAAGAATCGAATAATATATACCTTGATCGATGTGTGAATCAAGTGCAACATTATTTTTTATTTTATATATTTCCATTAATGTATTTTGTTCGATCGATCGCTCTGCACTTTGATATACAACAGGCTTCCATAACATAGAACCCGGGTACAAAGAGCTAAGAGTTCGCAATTTCCAAACAGTGAAAATTCCTATAGAAATGAATTTTATTAGACATTCGCAATACAGATGCGGATTAGGAAAAAAACAAAGTTTATTCCTATTGTTTAATACTTATAGAAAGATTAGAGAAATTCGAGTGAAAGGATTTATAGGAATTGAATAATTCTTTTTCTGTGAGGTCAATTTTTGAATAGTTCGTGTTACGCTATTGTCAACATGTCATTTTCTTCAAAAGAAAAAGATATATACAAAATTTTATTTAGTACACGTAGACCTTGGGTTCAAATTCAATTATTCGCTAATATTGCCTGCCATCGTGACGAACTATTTTACTTCGAATTTAGTAATGGTTGAAACAGTCTATCTTCACATTCTTGAATCACACTACATATAACTAAATTATAATGTTTTTCTAGCGGCTCAGATCTTGCAATGCGGAAAATACAATTAAAGAAAAAAAATCAAGTCATTATTAGACTTGTTTTGACATTACTGACAAGGATTAAATCAGCATGATGGTTACATATACGATGAATGTTGTTCGAAGTAACGCTAATGTGGATTTATCTTCAATGCATTCTTCTAATCCGGTTATGATTCTTTCTTCATATATATGATGATGCTATCAGTATTCTTTTCCGAAAAATATGCTACTTCAAATAGATATTTTCATAAGCTTCTCGTTCGTTTCCGGTAGACATCTAAGGCAAATAGAAGCAAATTAAAAAAAAAAGAAATTTGATGACCCGATTCGATTACGTCATTCATTCTAATATGATATCGATCGATTGATAATTAGATTTGAAGAATAGAAGTCTCTCTTCTATCGACTTATCCTATTTCCTATTGAATTCAAAATACCAATTTAATCACAAGTGAAGTGATCGTCTCGAATATGTCTCATTGTATTAATCAATAGAATACACTCTTTGAACATAGTTTTCTAATTGAATTTAACTGTTTACCTGGCGTATATTGATCGTCAATAAATTTTGATGAAGATATTTTTGAACCATCGATACCAGGCAAAATTAGATAAAATTCAAAAGCAAAACGTGTCTTCGGCAATGAAAATTTATTGGCTTGGAAAGCAATATTGAGAAAATAACTTTTTGGTGTAGTTCGTAATTTTGGAAATTTCGATTCGCGCACTGTTTCACCAGGATACATAATGTCAACGGTTAAAGAGCCATTCAACTGCAAAGCAAAGAATTTTTTTTATCTTCAATAAATAGTATCAATGACTAACCGAATTTAATGGTAATTGAAATGATGGTTGATTTGTATTATTATTTCGGAATGTTACATTAGTCGCTGTGATGTTAGTTAAAAAATAAGATGTTATTGTTTTATCTTCCGGATCGATAAAGCCATCGTCATTTTTGTCATTAAATTGAATTAAACGTCGTAGAACTAATGAAAATGAATTACTCGGTTTTGTATCAGGAAATTGAATGGCACCGGTATAGTTATGTGAAAACAGTGCCGAATAGTTAAATATTGGAACGCAAGTTTTGACTGTTTGAAAAATACTGATTGTTAATTCATCTAATGTTGAATAAATCATATGAATTCTGTCGTCACCAATAACATGATTTGCATAATAGAGTGCTGGATTATTAGGCTCTTGACATTCAACTAAATCACAGCCAGGATTTAGAATAAATGGTACCGAAGTATAGATAAGATTTGGCAAAAAGCAAAGACATAATATTAAAGGAAGAAAAATCATGATGAAATATATATCTAAAAAAAATGAAATAAATAATATTCGAGAAGAAAAACGAAGTCAAAATATTTTATTTTATTGCCCTTTAAAATTATCGTTAAGCTTTGTCATTTGTTCACTAAGTAGCCAAAAACGTTGGTTATCTTCTTCATTAAGTGTTAATGGTGATGGTTGTACTTCAAGGCAATCACTATATAAAATGAAAAATAAAAAGTCTTCATGATAATTGAGAAATTGATAGAATGATAAAAATAACCTGAAGTATTTTCCAGTAACATTATCAAGATGAATATCACTCGCTAAATAGATTGTTGTTTGTGCACCTTCTTCTGAACTTTTTAAAAAGAACCATAGCAGAGGCGATAGCAATTGGTGGAACAACTCGAAAATGATCTGATAACGACCACCATAATATCGACCGAATTCTGTATGGACAATACCTATTTCATTGATTCGAAAAAAATATTTTCTTATCGATCTATGTGAAATCTATTCGAGTTAAATATGAAGATGTATAGAAATTGTTTCAATGAAAGTTAAAGATCTCTTCTGTCTGATGAAAGTTGAAATTAAGGTAGAATTAACTAGAACTCTAATCTTTCATAACTAAAATTGACACCTCGTTTTCTACTCGCCGGAAGGGCTTTCTATCAAGATGAATGTGAAATATTTTCCGTTTTCCTCATTTCTAATCCTTAGCGTCTTCATTGAATTCTATTGCTTTTGTATGGAAAATTCAATAAAGCCTTAGTAGTTATTAGAACGAGTCTTTTAATTGAATTTTTTTATTGTATGAGTAAGGTAACCAACAGCATGCTGCCAAACGAGCTATTTTCGACCGGATTTTGTTGAATGCCTCCGGAGAAAGTTATGATGCAACGCTTTCGTTCGGGCGACTTCTACGGCTTATATATTATTTTCTTTACTTCTTTTTTTTGTGACTTATGTATCAAACTTCTACATCAAATGAAACCCGAGGGGTTCCTTTGAATTTGATTGAAAAAAAATAACAAAAATAGGGAAAATTTTCCTATGGTACCATTCTGTCAACAAAAGAAAATATCGTCTCATACACATTTTTAAGGATTTCCTTCCTTCAAAAAAAGCAAATGCTTTTCAAGTGAAATAATCTTTGACTGAAGTGTATTATATATTCCCATACATAAATCCGTACCTGGGTGAAGGCTGTTAGTCGTAATATGGGTTCCTATAGCAAAACTAATCGATGTTCATTTCACTGTTTAACAAAGGCCATTTCTTTTTACCCTTCAATCGTTTCGCTAATTCGTTTGTAAACATAACGTTAGCAAATTTGCTGCATGAATATGCATAGAATGCTGAACAAGGCGTTTTCTCCAAATTAATATCATCCCAATGTATATGACAATTGAAGACTTGAAAACGCCGAAATGAATATGAAATCATTGAAATGAATCAGATTTACGTGCATGTGCTAAAGCCGACACGTTTATTACTCGAGCTGATGGTGCCTTTTTCAATAGATCAAGTAGAAGATTTGTAAAAAGAAAATGGCCAAGATGATTCGTAGCTAAATGTATTTCATAGCCATCAATTGATTTTTCCTTCGATTGTGTAAGCATGCCTAAATGTTCGATAATGAAAGCGGGTAAAAACCGCAATAAAGATTTTAAAAATGTACCAGCATTATTTATCAAAACATCGATTCTAGGTAGACTTTTTCGTAAACGCGTAGCACATTCGCGTACAGATTGTAGCGAAGATGTATCAATAATTTCGATATCAATTCGATTATTATTAGATTTACTTATTATCTCTTGCCGTGCTTCTTCAGCTCGTTGTCGACTACGACAAGCTAGAATAATTCGTGCACCTGAATGAAAAGAAAACGCAAGTTTTATTTCGAGAATAATTTATTGGCAACCTCGCTTAGCTAACTCAATAGCTGTATGTTTTCCGATGCCAGTATTACTTCCAGTGATAACAACAATTTTATCATCCATACGATCTTGCGATGGACAATGAGTTCCTGACCAATAGAACTTTTTTGAAGCATAGAGAAATATTACTGCAAAGATAGAACAAGGAACAAATATCACAGTCACCATACAAAAATAAAGTAGTCCAACAACATACAAATAAGAACAAATCCAATAACAAATGTAAACATTATCTAAAATGTATAACAAAAATAAATCTTTATTCGTTATTAAGTTCAACAATAACAGGTTTTTCATCTTCTGGTTCATCGTCAAATGCCCAATTATATGTTTCATGTAAAAATTGCTTCATTTTAGCACAACGTTCGATTAATTTTTCTGAATCATTTCCTTCCATTTGTTGATTATCGTTGAACGCTGATACGTTAGCAAATAAATTTTCCAATGATTTATAAATAGCATTTGCTTGTTGATCAATATCGACAAATAAATTTTCATCAGCTAGAGAATCATTGGAAAACTCCTTTAATTGGAAATACATCGTTTGTAAAACGTCAACATAAAACATTGGCCAACGACAGAATGCTTTTTTGCATGAACAAATCAATTGAAGTAAACATTTCCATTGCTCGAGACCATCATAATAATGTCCGAGAAAGAATACGATAAAACTCAATTGTAATTCACATAAAATTCCATAAATATTCGTATCAAAACGTTCGAATATGATTTTTTCCAATTCATTTGTACGATCTAATTTCGATTGTGTTAAATCTGATCCAGAGCAGAGATTCATTTTCTTTTCGATAACCGTAAAACGAAAAGCAAATTCAGCGTTTAAAGTCATTTTTGGTAGTCGAGATTCCGCTTCCGATAAACTTTTTGGCTCAGAAAATTCTTCGGTGCGTTTCGTATGTGTAGGAATATCAAACACCTCTGCTGAACATATATAACCATTGATAGGAATAAGTTTTTCTATGAAATCATAACGTAAATGATTCGATAGTGCTAACCATTGACGATATGTATCTAATGGATATTGACCAAGAAAACGATCTAGTTCGTAGCGTTGATTTCGTCGTGTTTCATATTCATCGGGTGTCAATTGTTGACGTTGAAAAAGATTTTCCGTTGTTGACCATCGCATTAGAATCAACATTTCATTAGGTTGTTTCAATTCAATAAAGAAACTTTGTCGATTACATAATTCTTTTGTTAATGTATCACGTTCGCTATAATAACAATGATGGATACCAGGTGGAATCATTTTAATCCCTTGAAAGTTCGCACCAACTTGCCAAGAATACATATCGATACCGAATTCCATCTCTTTCGGAGTATCAAGGACAAGAAGTATACCACCGGATTCGAATAATTGACGAGCTCTATCTGCATTCATATCTGAAAAACACAAAAATAAACCCATGAAATCCATTGCCCAAACAAACAGAGAAAGAAGGAAATCAGCCAGCAGATGGATCGAGTGGCATATTTCTACAAATGATAGATATGCGACGATCCCGCGGTATGTGAACATTGTTGAAATAGGATTCTGTATTTTTGAGAACTTCATGCGTAAAATCGTATCGAGCAATGTTTCTAAAAATATACAAATAATTCAATTAGCAAGATAGTGTAGCGTTTGAGAAAATCGTCTGATTTTATGTGTGCTGAGCCAGTGGTAACAAGAAGTGTCTTTTGAGGTGAAAACTTAACTGCTTTGGTTGCCATCGTATTCGCACGGAAATAGAAGTCAAGTCTATTCTATCGAGTAGAATAAGCGAGATCGTCTTGCAGGTCTCTTATTCATTATCGCACCCGATTTCAAATTATGTTTTTCGAATAAAAGGTTCTCACGTGTGACTTTTGCTAATCCAACTGATATTTTAACTGTCGCCAGCTCTCCGAGATGTCGATCATTCAAAAGCATCGGAGTTTACTGATAAACGGAAAATCG
Source organism: Rotaria magnacalcarata (assembly GCA_900239745.1). Classification (NCBI taxonomy): domain Eukaryota; kingdom Metazoa; phylum Rotifera; class Eurotatoria; order Philodinida; family Philodinidae; genus Rotaria; species Rotaria magnacalcarata. The sequence goes on from OENM01000054.1 coordinate 63,630, forward strand.
ATTCGATTGACTTTTCAGATAAATTTGTTTTTTTTCTCTTTGCTTAAAATTACTTCATTATGTAAAGTGATTTTGGTTTGAGTAGAATATTAACAATAAGTGTTTTATCATCTTTATGAGTCAATCTCATAACAGTCGATGAAAGTAACGATAGTCCAGCGATTGTCGTTCCACAATACTAAAGTAAGATGAACAGTTTTGCAAGTAATAAACGAGAGATTTGTCCTACTCGAACAGCATCGATGTGCGGTTTAATATAGCCCTCTTTAGCAATATCGAGTATATGAACATGCACGAGAGATTGTGTCGGATCATCAAAAGCAAATTGACGAATACGAGATAAAACTTTTTGATTTTCCGGTGTCCATTCAGATCTTTCAGATTCACGATAACCATGAATAGCCTATGGACAAAATCAAACAAGTGAATTCTTTTAGAAAATTAATTATTTCGGACATACATACATCGTCCCAATGTGTATATTCATAACGTTTACGTTTCATATATCGATCGATTTCTTTTAAAAAATTATTGTATTCTTGATCGTTTAAGTAATCATCAATCACTTGTAGAGAACCAGGTTGTTTTTGTAAGATATCAGTTACTTTTTGACAACTATAAATTATATTGGTTTCAGTTGGTTTCGCTGATGATGAAGTAACTTGACTTGAACAACGACGATATAAATGCTGTTTTACAAACTAGAAAGAAAAACGGCATAAACCGGCGTCTCAAATATGATTTGAATTAGAGAGAATCAATAGATTTTCCTTCATGAAAAAGTCTTGCCTGAAAGCTGAAGACTTAATAATGGATTCTACTTATCTCGAAGTTTACCTATCAACTGATAAGCTCCGTTTGACGTTACCTATTTCTCATAGCATAGATAAATATCGTAAAATAATTCTTACCGCTTAGCCTTTTTTCCTCGAGCTTTTATCGTTTCCAATGAATTACAGAACACGATATACTGAAATTGTCAAACTACTAAACAAGTGGGATAATAAAGAAACTCGATTTATGAGAGGCTCTGTTGTAAATTTTGATTTATAATTACCTGCTTTATTAAAGTACCGCAGACGATCATTATCTTTCCCTTTTTCTTATATCTAAAACAATAACAACATGAGATTTAATATTATCGTTTATTTCCTGATCGTTTTCTATTCTGAGAAGATCCTGATTTGCTTTTAACTCTAGAAATATCTCTATCGCTTAATTTCAAAACGCCTCCAGTAAATTTTCCAACAGATGAAAAACGCATTGAACCGACGTCGCCTTCGCCAATACGTTTTCGTTTTGGTTGTCTATCGAATTTCTTTTTGTTATTTGGATTTTTATTAAATATATCACCGAGTAAACGAGCCTATATTAAAAAAATAAAATTGTACTGAGAATATTAAAAAAATAATTTAGTTTGTCTTCCTTACGTTTTCTTCTTCTTCTTTTACTTTGGTCTTTTTCGCTCGATTTTGTTCGAGTAATTCACGATAATTAATAAATTTTCGTTTGGGTGGCTAACGACAGAGAATAATCAGTAGATTGAATTGAATAGTCAGGTAAAAATTCTTTACTTTGGCTCCTAAACTAACAGCTAATGCCACACGAGCATCTTCATATTTACTTTTTTCAAAACCTTTAATGCCAAATTTATGCACATCAAAACGAGCTTTTTCAAGATCAAATTCAACGTTTTCTTCTTGTTGAATTTTTAACGGTGAACTATCAGGTTTCTATGAACAAACATAATAGATAAAAGCAAATAGTTCAGGTTCAAAATAAAATCGAAATATTTAACTTACAGTTCCAATCTTTTTCTTCTTTCGTCGATCTTGAAAAACAATGGTTTCAACTGATGATTTTTTCTTTTCTTCGACTTGTTTTTGTGATCTTTTTCTTTCTTTTCTTCGGGCTGTTTTACTTTTAATTTCATCATTACCATCGTCGTCACTGCCGAAATCTGGTTCATCAAACATCATATTTTTAATTTCATTTACATGTCGTGCCATTGCTTCAATCTAAAGTAAAAAAATATTTATCACTTTTTTTCCTCATGACACTCAATCCAAACTTTAAAACGTAAGATTAAGGATATAACAGTAACTTAATTGAAACGATGATCAAAGCAAGAACTCAATTTAATTCATTACACTGAAAAAGAAGTTGTTCAATTACTCCTGCATTTATGTACTGACAAAACTTCGATTTTTAGTCGAATATATGAGAATGATCTATTCTGTCGTCTTTCGCAAACTGAAAAAACGACAGTGACTAATAGTATGATTTTATTTAAATACGATTGAATTTTTTCTCCAAAGTAGAAATGTAAATCAAATAGATGACAAGCAAAAATTAAAGAGAAAGATGTATGCATGTATAAAAACGACCAAAGAAAAAATTCGAAAGTCCTATCTCTTATCATTTGTGACTCATAAACAAACGAATAACTTGTAACGATAGATTGCGCTAACCAACAGTAAATATGAATTATGAAAGACTAGTAATAACAATAATGAGATCCATAACTAATCATAACGGGCAGTTGCGATAATGCTCTCTTTCAATACACGATTTCATGTAACTAGAAAAAAAATGAAAATAATTATGCTCTTATCAGTAGTACGCTTTACTTTTACTTAACTGAATTTATTTATCTTGAATAACAGCCATAACACATTCAATATATCAACAGAAGCATGGAGTCAATCGTTGGCATTCATAGTCATCTCAGATAAGATAACAGAAATAAAATCTAAAACGAATCTTTCGTAACTAACTAACTACTTTAATCAAAACTCATACATCTGTATTAGCTAATCTAGACAATGGCGAAGATGTATCCAGTCATTCGGATCGGATTGTTATACGAGTTTCGCTAGTAATTAACTGGAGTACTGTTTTATTTCTGTCTGATGTCTGTGCATTTTTTAATAGGTGTTCAAATTCTGAAATTCTATGATTACTGAAAATTATAGATATATTTATATCTTAGTTTTATTTAGTAGCAGGCTTTGAGTGGTCTATTGATACACTTCGAAGCATATTTTAATATGATATAGCAGTTGATACTTTCAAAAAAAAAAAGAATATTTTTATAGAAAGCCTTCTCATCTAGATTAAAAATAAAATAAAAATTGCAATGAGTACCTTGAAAGGCCCAATAAGATTTTGATTTTTCATGGAACAAAAAATTGATTACATTTTCAAGTATTGAAACAACATATACTTTTGATGATCTTCTGGATATACTTTATATATATATCAAAACAAAAGCAAAAGCAATTTCCCACTTCTATATGAAATTCACTTCATCAGTTGCTTAAACTAGACAGAGCAGTGCATAATCAATGCGAGTTGTTGGCACAAACCACTGTAGTTGCCTCAATAGGTATTGCATATAAGGCAGAAATAAAATAAATCACTATTTTGTTACAAAAGAGCCGCTTGATTTTGGTCAGCATAAACTAATGAAATCATTGGTTAACCATCTTTTGCATTCTGCAACTCTATCATTAAATGTAATCAATGCTATTTGTCTGATTTTCAGATTAACTGTCTGCTTTGTACAACAAACTAACGAAAATGAATAATCAGGCTGGAAAAGTCATTCGTGTTAAAATACATTCGGCAACAGTTCCTTCAACGATCTTTGATCAAGTTTTTATTTGAAAACTTATTATTCATCTAAAAGTTCTGTTGAAACAAATACTGTATGTTGCATTAAGTGATTACCATAAAAATAATCTCTTAGATATTTTTACAGGGACCGTCATGACCTCTTCTATCATAATAGATTAATCCTTAGCAGGAGTGCCCGACCATTCCAACTTTGGGGGAGGGGTGTGTGTGTAAAACTTTTCTCATTCCAAATGCTAGGGTCACGGGTGTCGCGAGAAAGTAAAACTTGGGAAGGGGGGTAGCTTATAAAATCCTACTCTCCAAAAATGTTAAGGAGGAATAACCAGTGTTGCCAGACCTTCCACGATTTTGAAAACTCCTGCATTTTCACAATTTTACCTAATTTTTTCTGAACTTTTCCGGATTTTTGGGAGTTTTTCTCGATTTTTCTGGATTTTTTTCGACTTTATGAGAAGTTTTTTGGATCTTTTGAGGATTTTGAAATTTGAATTCTGGATTTTTGAGTTCAACATTTGCCAATACTGAGAATAACTTATAAAATCACGCTTAAGATAGTATAAGTTTTATTTTGTAAAACACAATGCAAGGCAATTTTTCGAACATTGGGGGGGGGGGGGGGGGGGG
>OENM01000054.1:68310-109043 GCA_900239745.1 Rotaria magnacalcarata
CCCTGCTAATTAAGAAGAATTTTTTTCATGTTTAAATTCAAGTTTAAGTAATCTTTTTCATTTGAAAAATAGTTCAGCAAATAGATAAATGATCAGCAAATAATAAATTAGCCCTAATTGAAAAAGTGTATATGATGATATTGCATCATCACTGATGATCCATCAGTAGATCGGCTTGTCCACGTAACCCGCTACTTCGCTGATCAAGTTTTAAAAATGTTTTGTTTCGATATGAACAGATCTCAGCGTATTTTCTGGTACAGTTTTTTACAACTCATTGTGAATTTGGACTTTTTTTCTTTAAAAAATGGGTTTTGGCATCGAAAATTAAGTTTTAAAGTTTTCATAAATTGTATTTTCAATTTTCTAACAAAGAATTTTAAAACGAAAATGCAGAGTAATATACTAGGGGGAAACGGCAGACTTTTGTACTTCAAGTACTTTGCGCTACTTTGTGCTACTTTACGCTACTTTAAACTTACTTCAAGTAGAGTACTTTGAAGTACTTTTCAACTTGAAATTCACTTGAAGTTACTTGTAGTTACTTCAAGCTACTTTCGACTACTTTGAGCTACTTTAAGCTACTTTAAGCTTACTTCAAGTAAAGTACTTTGATGTACTTTTCTACTTCAAGTCCGCCGTTTCCCCCTTGGTAATATACCACTCGATGCAGAATTTGATTCTTTACAAAGTAGCCTGTTAATTGTTTACTCACATTCTTCAGGACAACTTCTAAGCACTTGTACAGTTTCTAACTTACTATACAATTATTGAGCTCGTATTTCGACGTAGCAACTAAATTTTTTTTACAGAAGGATATACAGGGCAGTGATCAACATATAAACATTGAATATTTCTAAGCATGTTAAGTGCCTCAAATTTGGTCGACAAAAAAACATGTCACAGCGTTACGTTTGGACAAGGCGAGACATATTTAACGAAGAGAGAATAGAAACTTCATTTTCATCACCAGGAGAGATAGATGAAATATGAGCACATGAATCTATCGACGATGATAGCGATGCATAGTTTTAGTTTTAATAGTTTTATTGAAATAATAAGAACATCAGCAACTATTACAATTATATTTTAAATATACGTGCACTATTATCACTATTATGATTAGTTTATTATTTTCTTTTGTTTTCTTACAAATTTGATTGGACCTTATACGATCATCATACAAACACAAATATAACAATCTATTTACCATTTTATAGCGCCATCAGGATAGTTTTAGTTTCTTTCACGTTTCTGAGAAGAATAAAATTGCTGTTATTTTCGAACTAAAGTAAGTATATGCAAAATTTGCAGGGCACGAAGGTATAGCCCTGCCCTGCCCTGCCATTTCTACTGTCTGTCCTACCCTGTCCAGGGCGGACTAACTTTTTTTAAATTTGCCCTGTGCCCTGCCCTGTGGACACCTCTGGTCTACTGTCCTTGGCATCAAGGACAGTTTGATTGAATTATTTTTCTTTTTCTGTAAATTTCAAATCGAATTGCTCCATGTAATTAGATAGAAGACTATCAATTAATGTACTGTCTGATGTTGACTGTGTCCTATCGATGAAATTCGAATTTCAGCGATAGTGCTATTGATTACTTTTTTGAAAATTTGATAATCATAGAAAAAAATAATCATTGAATGGCATACCCCTGATTGGTCCCCTATTACGTCCCCCACCAACTCGTCTCCCATTAATTGATTCCTAATCCGTCCCCCGATATTTTTTTCCGAATTCGTCCCCACCCATATTCGTCCCCACTCTAAGTTCGTCCCCACCAGATTCGTCCCCACTCTAAATTGGTTCCCAATTCTATTAATTGGCGCTTGATTTCAAAAAATATGAATTTCTAATGTAGTTATAGTAAAGGTGAAAGACAATTTTTATCGTAAGATTAACAAGTGAATATAAACATTTTTTGCAACAATTAGAAAGAATTAAAAAATTGTTGAGCAATCACAACATTATATCAAGACAAAGAAAATATACTCGTTCAATTTCGTGAACGGCGTCGCCATTCTACTACTCTTTTCCGTTCACGTTTAAGAGTATATTGAAAACCATTATAGTTCAACACCTTTCCTGTTCGTTCCGTTGGAGTAAAACTGAGCATATTTCAATGTGCTTACAAATAAAAAATATCGATCAGTCAGCCGTAGACAGCCATTACATGCATCTCTCTTATAGACTGCTGGATTATACCAGAAGAAATGAATCCGATTGTCATTGCCACTAGCTGTGTATATAGACAGCGAAGAATGAATATTTCAATGTTAAATAGAGTGGGGACGAATCCGGAGCCAATTAAGCAAAAAAAAGTATATGATGGGGACGAATTCGGAATCAATTTAACATAAAAATTCTACGATGGGGACGAATTCGGAATCGAATTTTCGGGGACCAGTTCGGTTCAATTAAAAAGGGGACGAGTTAAGACTAACCCTGTAAGACATCTATTATGGATTTTAATACTACAATGAATTCAACGTAATATTTTATATATGCTTTCATTTGCCTTTCATCAAAGAAAAATTGATTTTCAAAAACATCGATTAATTACCAAGATGTGATCAAAAGGTTTTCTAGAGATAAACAAACCAAACGTGTGCAGAGTATTAGAAAAAAATTGACTGTATTAACATCAGATTCTTCGCACCCGGAAAGCTTCCATAGTTTAACTTGTATTTAACTATTATTTTCAGAAGAAATCACAGTAATTGTTGGAACAAAAAATGAAACAGACAAATATTTTCAGCTTCCCATCATACACTAAACTTACTTTTATTAACATTCTCTTCATTCGATTCAATAATGCATCATTTATAATTGAACAAAATATACCTGTCAAGTAAGCTCAACTGGTGTGAAGTTGAAATTATTTCGGACTAAAGAAATAAATGGGAAGGAGGCTGCTTATTTATACAACAAATTGGGGACGTATCTCTTCTCATTGTCACGCGAAAAAACTTTCAAGTAAGATCTTAAATATATGAATATCTTTCGCATATTAAAAACATTTTGGATGATATGTTTGGTTGAAATGTGTATAGCAGGCATTGAAACATTTGCAAAAGTCGATAAAAATAAAGTAACGATTTAGCAGAAAATTTGGCTACTTCTATTATCGATGAGAATGGGTAAGAAGTTTGTTGACCAACACATAAGAGTGAAATTATTCGTGAGATTTCATTAAGAACTATTATGCAACGCCTTTTCATGATAACAAAATATAACATCGTTTTTCGTTAAATCTTTAAATTTATATTGAATTTTACATAGGAAATGCTTAATGGTAGGAGTGTAACATTACTAGTAATGTTAATAAGTGATACAAGTGATTTGTAATAACTTTGTATAAGAATAATCGATATTTTGTTGAGCAATGCAAATAAAATTTTTGATATCATCAAAATAATGAATTAAACTACAGTTATCATTAGAGTAATAAAAATTTATTATCACTTGCCGAATAATATCAATAAAAAATAATAGAAATGCAGCACCCCTACTAGAGATATGTGGGGACCACATTTTTTTCGGACCTGATCCCGGTGATTCGAGTTATTCTATTGTCTGAGATTATTTAGAACAATGTTGGAGAATTTCTTTGTTTCGCAGTTAAAATGCTTCTTCCATACTCGTATCTTTTATTTTTTTCCTAAAATTGTAACTCGGGTCTTGTTAACTCTGCTCCTCTCCTACTCTGAAACACGGCAGCATCGCTTTCTTTCTTTTAGTGAGTTCACATTACTATTATTATTTCGGAATCTGTACTGAATTTGTGCGTCTCCAGTCATCACCAACTGGTTCCCAACGCACAACAAGAAGAAAACTGAATAATTAAGCTAAAACAAATATAGATAATGAGTGCAAAATATCAGTTTACCGAAACCGATGTTAACATTGAGCAATGATGCATAATAAAACTCTGAGTAGAAAGTGAGACGGCAATAGAAATATTGTATCAATATTCATGCACACAAGGACACCGTCCAATCAATCGTATCGCAACAAATAATGACTGCTCTAGACTGATTCAAACTATGCTTGTTCTACTCTATTTGGCGTGCTTTTATTACATGCTGAAACAAGAGTGTTGTATTCATTCATGCGTGCAAGCATCTGATTGCTGCGTTTCTCCGTGGATAAATTTTGTATTGTCGTTGAAAAAAAAGTGCGAATGTTAGACTGAGTGTTCGAACACCTACATTATTTATTGACATGAGAGTACATAGAAAGCGTGAAAATTATTCCGAATCAATAGATACGTATCTAATAATAAATCAATTTATGTTTGGAAACTCTGTATTTTCTGCTGTTTCTACGAAGGGGCCGAACGGAGATCTTGAATTAAAAATGTGAAGCTCAATGTTTCAATGAAACTGAACACATAGTGTGAAACACTGACCAGAAGCTATCATCAACGGAGATAGACATAATTACCATACGACCAGATATCATCTATAAATGCAAGTTATTTGCAATTAGTATCACCATGTCGAAAATTTCAAAATCGAAAAACAATGAGAAAAAAGCTTTTCAGCGCAGCCCCGTTGGGGCTAAAATGTGGAACTCACATATTTCGGTTAGTTAGATACTGATCAAATAGAAGTTTTATTTTTTCAGTGTAGTGAGATCATATTCTGTTCAAAAATTAGATAATAAAACCTTTTTAACATTTGAAGTTTATTGGATCTATCAATAGGAAATATTACTAGAGAGAACGCATGAAAACTTTTTGTTTAGAATATGTCAGTATGCTGAAGTGTTTAGTGGTTTCATTGAGAAATATTGTGAATGATAATAGTTTAAACAGTATTTAGGATATAGCTATCAATATTGTTGAAAAATTTATATTTTTTCCTATTACCAGGTGAGAAATTGATACATTTTTTTCATAACCGAAAATTTGATAAAAGCTTCCCAGTGGATGGAAAAGTTGCGAATTGTAAATACACTAAAGTGGCTTCAAGCTCTAGATTGAGGTATTTGTGTGAGAAAAAAAAACATTAAAATCTTCATCTGTTTATTGTAGATGATAGAAGTAACGATTGTAATAGTAGCATGAACTAGTTGCTAGCTTATGTAGCGATAGCATACACTCGTTGCTAACGTCTGTAATAATAAGAATATGCGCTACTATCGTAACTATGGAGTATAATAATAAAAACGACAGATTTTGATGATTAATTAGGGATTAAATCCTAATTATAACGATTTCTAATTAGTGAAACTAGATTTTTATTAGTGATGTGAATAGTGGTGAACATAGGGAATCGATCTGTACAAAAATTTTATCTAATTAGTACATCGAAGTGTTAGTTTTTTCATGTTTTGTGTCTGTAATGGGGAGGGGGGGGGTACCGGGGAGCCGCAAAAACCTAATAATTAAACTTACACTCACTATTTTCTTCGAAAATATATGTGAGTTCCACAAAATGGTTTATGAATCTAAGATCATCTGTTACTTTTTTTCCGCTAAACTTAAATGTTTTAATCATTCTATAGCGATCAATCTTTATTTTTTAATTTTATCACAAACTCGCATAAGAAAGTTTATTGAAAAGTGTGACTTTTTAGAAACCATCTGATTATTATAGGGCGTACACGAGCATTGGAAAACGTTGTTGAGTATGACCGAAGTCATTAGTAGAAGCAATACTATTTTGAAAAATTATTGAAAATCTTTTGATTACGCCTCACATGAATTTCATTTTATTTAAACAATAATAAAATTAGAAATTGGAGAAATAAGCAATATTCAATTCTCAATTCAGTATAGAGTACAAGTATTTTTGTTTTGATTGAAACGGAGGCCTTTTGGACATGATTTTATTTCCAATCGATATGCTAAAAATTTCAAAAAACAAATCAATGACAGAAGTTAAAAAACGTTTTTTATATAAACTTACATTCATTTGCTTGTGTACATTGAAAATATTTGCCTTGATCATTCATAAAACTATCAATAAATTTTCCATCTGAGGTACATTTAAAATACTCTATCGAAAAAGAAAATTGAGTCCACAAGAAAAGTTGCATCCTAATAAAAATACGTACGCTTGTCACATGTAGTTCCTGAGTAACCTGGTTGGCAATTACAATATGCATGGCGTGTTGATCCAATCAAAGTTTCGTGACAATTATCACTGTTCATACATGAATTGCGCGTACAAAAGCCAGGCGTTCCTAATGTTTTTGTTTTCTTGGAAATTTCAAAAATTATTAAAATTTGAAATTTCTTACCTCTAAATTCACAGTAATCGCCTGAAGTACCTTGCCGGCATAAACATATAGATTCATAATGTCCATCTAAATTTCGAATAGCACAAGCTCCTCCATTTTTACAACTGATTCTTTCACACAGTTGAGCATCTACATAGACGACAATACAAATGCATATGAAAAACAAAAACAATAACACACTGAAAATTTGTTCGCAGAGGGATCCGCTGAAGCCACTGGGGCAATGACAATTGCCATCAACAAGATAACCTCCGTTGGCACATGTCGATGACGTAGCAGATACAGTAGCACTCGATGCGGTTGTCGTCTTACTTGTTACTGTAACTAATGAATCTATAAAAACATAAACAAATGATATTTTAGCATTGTTTTATATATTCTTCATTATTATGTACCACAATTAGACGATATTGTCACTACAGGCCCTAGACGATTCTTACATAAACATGCAAATGATCCACCATAGTCCTGTGTTTCGAGACAGGCTAGAAGATTTGAAGAAAGTATACATGCGTTCTTTCTAGGGTCAGTTCGATTACAAACGCCTAACAAGAAAGAACTAAACCGATATACTGCGTAGTATAATTTGTTTTTGTCTTCTTACGACATGGTTGATTAATTTCTAGTCCACCATTAGGACATGTACAAAATGCTTCGTGATTCACCTGAAAACATTCATAGCCTTTTTTTGCTGTAAAATAACCACCTAATTCGCAAGGATTATTCGCACAATCTACGATGATAGATAATTAGAAATAGAATATTATTTTTGTTATCTTATGTCTATGCTTACTCAATGCGTTTGCAGAGAACTGTAATAGTCCTGTGAAAATAAGAATGATGATCATTAACTTCATTTTGATTTAATGTCGAAAAGAATCGATCAACGGCTTTTTTTTATATCTCAATATCTGATATTGACAGATGGATAAAAGCTATAATTTAAATTGCTCACTATTTGTAAGGTAAGGTTAACATATAAAAAATATTCGTATATCAAATGATTTCTATTTTGATAATAAATATTTGACGTCAAAAAGAAAATATCTTCAATGCCATTCTTTTCGTCAGTTAATTTCGATTACAAAAAAGATCTCATGATTAAATAAAGATGTTTTTTATTTTATTATTAGAATGTCAATTTTTCTTCCCCATAGCCCAAATAAATTACAAATGCAAATTTTCTTGAGATTCCTCTACATAAGATAATGATTGAATACAAGACATTCTTTTTTTCAGTAGTTCATTTCGTAGTCAAATCCAAAGAACAATCGATCAATGTCACACAATTGCTTTATCGAACACAGATGCATCCATCTGATAATTTCATGCATAAACTCATCTGAAAATAAGCTTAATTTAAAAAAGGCAAAAAAAAATGATTACGATATTCTTCATTGTATTATTATGTAAGTAGAGAGAGTATGGTCACTTGTATTCGTTGTTCTTCTCGCTAAGATTATATTCAATCTCTCATTTGGTAGAACATGAAAAAGAAAAGAGAGTTTACTACATTATCGTTACATCACGACACTTCATAATCATGAAACATTAGTAATCTTCATACATTGATACCATAACAAATGCGTGATCAACATTTAAATGAAGGACTAAATATAACCTCAATATCACAGGAGACGATTTATTCATAATAAATATTCATATTCAAAGTATTTTTCATTTAAATTTAAAATAATAATGTTGATAAACAAGTAGCACTCATAATTCAATGATCATACTTTTCTAAGCAGAAGTAAATGGAAAAAAAGAACTTAAGATTCGAAAACTAATGTTTCTAATTAAATAAATATGTCCATTACATTGTGTTTCTTTTCAATTACATTGTGTTTCTTTCCAATTACATTGTGTTTCTTTCCAATTACTTTGTTTTCTTCTCCTGGTAATATCCACATCTACAGGCTTATTCTATTTCGCTATCGGTCTCCCTAAAAGCCTCTATATTTGGTACAAAGCTGATTGACTTAATCTTTTAAGAGAAGATTGCAGCTAAAATCTTGCGAAGCCTTATTTGGCATTGCTTGCTTTCATAGTACATCAGTTGATTCTAATAAGACTCCTGTCATGTCTTTTTTTTTCTTTTTGTTTTCTTTACATGATATATTCAAGATTACCAGCTGTATTTATCTAAGACATTAGTTTATTCCAACATAACAAACTGTGCGTCGCATGCCTCAGTCGAAACCACGAGAACCTATTAAGAAAAAAAATCAGACTAAACTATTTATTTGGTCAATTTTATCATTGAGAAAATGGTCTTGGATTAAGAAGTAATTAACAAATAATCATTTGATAAAAGCAATATAATACATTAACATACGATAAACATTGTGTTCACAAGAATATTACATCTATAAATATTCATATGGCATTTTTACAAAAAAATCATCAGTCAGTATGCATATTGCATAGCACGGTGCGTGCATAGTGCTTTAAATGGCAGCAATGAATTAATGCTCACCACATATTTATATAGTATTTGTTTTCCTGAGTAAATATCCGTTGCATGGAGAGTTAGTTTGACTTAAATAATCAATGGAAAGAATTTATTTTATTAACTATGGTGAGTTTATATAGTCGACATGAATTTCGAGAGGCATATCACACTCTAGGTATGTTCTAGGCCATGCTGTTGTTTCTATTAAATGATTAGCTATTTTGTTTTTATTCTCTATGCTAGAACATGTCTTGCAAGAAACTTCACTTAATGTTTTATCAACAGCTGATTTGCTAAATCAACGACTTGCATTTCTAACGGGCGGCACAAGTCATGATTGTCCAATTCTTACATTTCCTGATAACTCAAAAATTGAATTAACACAAGAAAATTATAAAAAACTTATTTCATATTTAACTCAAGTACCAACGTAATAAATATTACGAGAGAGAAAAAATAACAATATTCCGCAGTTTATTCTATCTAGTGAAAATGAACGTCAATGTGGTTTTGTTCTTATTATTGATCGACGATCCGATACATGGAATACTGTTAAAACTATTATCAGCTATATCGAGGTAACTAGACGTGGCTATATTTAATATGTAAAATAAAAGTCGTTTGTTCTTTATTTGCCAACCATAAGACAGAGTGTTGATGTTGATAAGAATTCCTTGTTTTTTTTGTTATTTACGGAAGATTGATCTTCAATGCATATTTTCAAAGAATATCAATAGAAATAGAAAGATTGGCTTTTTTTTGAATACATAAATCTCGTATTTTTCTTATCTTTTGATATTTCATTATTTAATAAATACAAACGAGCGATTGCTTTTTTAATACACATTACATCAGTTTCTAAATATTGATTAAAATCTAAAAGAATTCATAGAAATAACTTCTCATCTACTTCCATACGATACCCTACTGTCAAACACTTGAATAAAATATATAATATCTATTCATCATACGAACTAAAATTGAACTTCTTTTTCTCTCTCTACAGGATTACTTTCCGTATTCAATACAATGTATTTATCTTCTTCGGCCGAATTCCTTCATGCAACGAGCTCTATCACATTTAGCAATTCTAAATGATATAACTTGTTCCTATCGTGTACGTTTAATTAGTTATTTTTTTCTAGTAGTTTTTTTTTGTTAATAATTAATTTAGCTAATTATCTGTCGATCATTATCGCAACTTTATGAATATGTCGATGTAAGTCAATTATCTAAAGATTTAGGTGGTTTAATTAATTTTCGTTTATTTGAATGGATTGAACAAAGAGTGGTAATTATTAATGACCATTAAAATAAATAATGCTCTTTATTTTACTTTTTTTTTTGTTCCTTGTAAGACTATTGAAAAATTAACTCAATCAATACATGAATTAAATGAGATATTACTTGCATTTATTAAAGAAGTTAATGAAGTCGAATTTCCTAATAATGTCGAATCAATCGATGCAATTGTTAATCAAAATTTAATACAAAAAAATCATATCGAACGTGAACTACAGCGCATTAAAACGTAATGAATAAATAAATTTTTTTTTATTGCTTTGAATACATCGCTATGTATATTCATCATATAAACTGATTACTCTATAGACATTTGAAGTATTTATCATAAACTTAATGTATGTATATGCAAACAAAAGAGAAAGAGAGATCAAAAGAAAAAGAAAAAGTGCACGTATTATATATTATTCAGCAATGTTCTCTTTTTTTTTGCATCCTTTTTTCTTTCTTTATTCACGTACAAAAATGACTGTATCTCGATGCTGATCATCATCATCGTTTCTCTTCACAACAATTGTATTGACTCTCTGCGCATACTTTTGTTTCATTCTGTCCTTCTATATACATTCTAGTTTGGGTCATTCACTGCTGTGTATTATTCACCAAGAGAATAAACAGTCTTCAGCCTCTCATCATAGCACAATTGACAAGCATAATGATGTGTACCATATTGTTTTATCACCAGATCAATCGGCACATGCTCGTGCTTGTATAGGGTAAGTATTTGTTGATAGGTTATTTTTTAAGATAAACCAATCCTATTTCTAGTGCTTTAGTACATATTGATACTGTCGAATCTACTCTATCACAATTTTGGTCTATACATAAAACACATTTAAATTATTGTCTTGAATTACGTCATTTTGAACGACGTTTTAAACAGATACAAAATATTTTCTTATGCTTATATAACGAAATTTTTCAATTGTCTGATATCAATATTAGTCAATTGGCATTGAACACTTGTGGATTTGATAATTGTAATAACAACAACAACAACAATAATAATAATACTAATCTCAGAGAAGAGATCGATCAAAGACTAATTCAAGTTGATGCACTTTCACAACAGGCAGAAGTAATAATATCTATTGGTGCTATTCTCTGACATATGTGTTGCATAAAAATATCTAGACGATGATCAGTCATGCTACTCGATTGGCAAATGACGGCCTTGCTTTGATGATGGAACAACAGAAACAACAATCTATACCCTATGGCAATGATTCGATTGAACCGAAACGTCAAGAACTAGAAGAGATGAAGAAAAAATTAATTGAACAAATTGATGAAAAACGACATAATTTAAAATTATTGAAAAAGTACATTGATAAACTTGGATTTGTAAGACAAATTTTTCTTTTTTCTTTTCTTTTCTTTTATAAATATATAGATATATATATTAAATAATTTTTTAGATAAATGATTGGTGTGTACGTGGTAAAGATATGCTATCGATGCATTCAATTCATTTATCGAATGATAACGCTCTTCGATCTATCGTAGAATTGGAAAGTTTTTTGACCGATTTATCAATAATGAATATCGAAGAGTTACAACATACATCAACACCCGAACCACTTAGAGTAAGATCAATTACATATATATATATATATATATATTCATTCTATCAACTATTTACCATAATGTACACGTGAGATTTTCAGAGAGCAAGACTTAAAACTTAGTCGGGCTTCCGGCAGCGCAACATCTGTACTCTCTCTCCTATCGAAGACGAGCGCAAGAATCTCATTAGATGACTCCTTATTCTCCGTGGGACATCGTAGCATACATTTAATGTTGTCTTTGTACATGATAGGGTTAAAGTGCCGTGCTTGACAGAGTTGTTTTTATTCTAACCCACAATAATAAATCTCTTCTTTTTTAAGAAAATAATAAAACGAAAATATTTAGACATGATTATTCGTTTGAAACCCGAATATTTTTCAAACAAACACCCAAACGAATCATTAAAAGTTTTCGAAAACAACACTCATATTGTTTGTGAAATCTTCTTCGTTACATTCATCTTAATCTCGATTAATCTGATGAAAAATAGACTTCTTTTGAGGAGGTGTGAGGAGGCTTAATGAAGAGTCCCTATGTGTCGAAACAATGACTTGAAGCTTCTTTGATTTCACTGTTAGAAGAAAGACTTCATTCAACATTTGCTTTCAGTAGTTTCTATCTGATTCACTGTTAACAAATTCTTCTTCGCTGAAGATTAGTTTTTCAAGCTTTAAATCCAATGAAACTAGAAACAAAGACATTCGCTTAAGAAACCATTATTTTGATATAATGATCTAGAAAAATATTTAAATCCTATGTTCAATAATGCCTAGACAAGAATTTAATTGTGGCCTACTGCAACTTGCTCTCACTTAAACGGATAGAATTTTTCAATAAGGCATCTGTTGTTGTTTTTTTATCATAGTCAATGATAAGTCAAGTATTTAATCGTGTAAATGATATTCGAGATTTATGTGAAAAACGTTGCGAACAACTCCGCCAACTTGTTCGACCTATTTATCGACCATTTCAATATGTTCATCCATTACCATTGCTACAGCATGAAACTTTCAATGTTGTTGATTCTACAACACCAATTCTAAAACATCGTCATATAAATGAACATACATCAAAATTTGATGTCGATTCTAATCGTTTATTATTATCTTCATCGAATAATGAATCAAGTATAAATCATAATGTAAAAATGGATAAAAAGCAAAGGTAGGCAAGTTACTGTGTAGGGAAAATAATCGAATTTGTTTTCTAATTAGACATGTAGTGACAGAACTATTGGCTACTGAACAAGTTTATGTCGAAGAATTACGTAGTATAATCGAAGTAAGAATAATTTCTTGAATAAAATTATTTATTGAAATTTTTGTTTTTCTTTGAACTCAGGGCTATATGATTAAATTCGATGATCCTGAACAGTTTCGTTTTATACCTCCAATTATATTACAAAATAAAACAATACTTTTTTCTAATTTACCAGATATTTATGCATTTCATGCGACGTAAATATATTTTTTTGCTATTACTTGAAATTCTTTGATGTGTTCATTATCTAGATCATTTCTCCGTGATCTCCAGCAAATTTACAATAATTCATTCGTGAATAATACATGTTCAATTGGAAGTGCTATTGCGTCATGCTTCATTAAACGGGTTAGTTTTGTTTTTCTCATTATGTGAACAATTGCAGTGGCAAAGATGTATAAAAATAAAAAGCAAGTTCGAATAATCTTGGAGGGATTCAAAACAATTCTCTAATTTTATCTTGCTGTTGTTCTTCTTCTAATTCGAAAGGTAATAAAGTACTTTCGATAGTATTCATTTGATTTGCATGCGAGCGTCATCATCAAACTACCCCGAAGGTTTAGCTAAGTCAGAACTATAGATAATGTTTGCTAGTTCATAATTTTCCGAATCAAAATATTCTGACGTCTGTTACGCTCTAAGCAAGAGCTATTTAACGATGCGTTCGAAATTAAGCAGATTTTCCTTATTATTCATGTAAGAAAACCACAAGCCATGCCTAGCCTTCATATAACGTCGTTAATTAAATATTTCCGGATATAGAGTCTATCAACGATTTCTTTTCGAATTCGTCTAGTAGCATATCCTACAAATTTCTTAACTACCCATTGACGATATTCCTATAATAATTTTGATCATCATTAACTGCTCATTTGATTTTATGATGCTTTCAGAGATACCGAGTTTTCTCTCTGTTGATCACTGCCGCAACTTAGATAACACCTCTTTAATCCATATGTCGATAGTATACCGTTTATTCTATCAGTACTCTCTCATCAAGCTTAAATATCTCAAATTCGAGATGAACTCTAAATATCATGCTCAGCAATCCACTTCAGTTGGCTTTCCTTTCAAAATTTTTAAAGAAAAATCTTCAACATCTTCTCTTTTATCACGCAGTAATCCGTAATTGGAAATACTTTCATTCGTTTATTTTTCTGACCTTCGTTTATTTATTTCAGAAATCAAATTTTAAACTCTACGAACAGTATGTTCTTAATAAATCTCAATCGGAACGTTTATGGGAACAATATTGTTGTGGACATCCATTCTTTACCGTAAGTTGATATTAAAATTTGTTCGTCATATGATTGAAATAACATTTAGAAAATTCAACAATCTCTTGGACATCGTCTTCCATTGGATTCCTATCTATTAAAGCCCATACAACGAATAACACAATATCATTTGTTACTTAAAGTAAATCAATTTGTTTTATCTCTCTTAATTTTAGACCTGATTATTATTATTAGGAAATGATTAAATATACTCATCATGAACAAGAACGTAAACATTTGCAAGAATCTCTATATGTTATGCTAAATATTTTATCACATCTCAATGATGTTATGCATTCAACACAAATTGTCGGCTATCCTGTAAATATATAATATATATTTTTCTAAAAACAAGGAGAAAATTCAAATTCATATTCTTTTCTTTTAAAGGATCAAATGCAAAAATTGGGCCAAATACGTTTACGCGGCGAGAACTGTATAATTTCGAAAGAAAAACGTCGTGGTACAGTTTATACACGAACAAAAACATGTACAAGAGATATATTTTTATTCGAGCGTGTTATATTATTATGCAAGAAGAAAGACGAAGGAAATGGAAAATCTCTTCAATATCAATTTAAAGAAATGATTAAAGTAAACGCAAAATTACGATGTTTTTGAAGAAAAATGTGCTCCGTTTTGTTTGCTTTCGATAGATTACCGACATAGCTGTTTGTACATATTCAAAAAATGATCGAAATAAATTTGAAATTGTACTTAAAGATTACTCCTATATTGTACAGGTATAGTCCAATAGATTTTATTTTGTTCGTTAATAAAAATCTTCATCTTTTAGTTGTCATCAAACGGAGAGAAACTTGATGAAATGAATTCACGCTGGATTGATGCCATTAAAAATTGTATCACAAAACAAACAGAACAACGTCGAGGTTCGTTAATAAAGGCACATCTTGAAAATACAAGGATTTATCAATGACCTTTTCGTGTGTACCTTTTTGAAAAGGTCTCGTATAGATCGACAGAGATTTTTATGTCTCAAACATTTCTGGAAACTTGTTTGAAATTAGGAAAAACATCCTAAAGCAAAGTCTTTTAGAGCAATAAATATTTTCGACTATAGAACGACATTGCCGATCTTTAGACATTTATTATCTTGGTAGCTGATATCAATATATTTAATGGAGTTCCTTGTTTGAAATCATTATGTTTTATTTAACAGAAGAAAGATCAATGCAAACGTCAAACTCTCACTCGGATAAAAGAAATCAGATAATGTCAAAAAAATTTATGCTCATAAGTTTTTTTTTACAGCGTTACGAAGATTTTGCTTTAGTTTTATCATTCAGTGTATTTCAATGGTAACAATTTTGAAGACTTCCGAGGATTTTGAGGTAATATAATTCATTCTTTCTTCAGAAATACAACGCTTGGTAGTCTACCTTCTAATGAGGCGCTACTCCTTCGGTTCTATGCCCAATAAAACACCGGTGAGGTTTCGAGGCAATGTCACATCGGAAAAACTAGTATATTAAATATTTTAAGCTGAAATGAGTCAGTCTTACAGAATTCTAAAATCATAAAATCTATTTTTCAAGAATCCATTTCGATATTAACATTCTGCATGATAATGAAAGTCGATCGAAAATATTTTAAGTTTCTATACAAAGTCTACGGACATGAAAACTTTCAGATATCAAACATATAAATAATTAAAAAATCATATATTTCCTTTTAGCTGAAGTAAAACATCGAAGTTCGTCATTAGATCCCTCGACACATAGCCATCGTCGACGTTCTCTCACTCGTAAAGTGACTTTCAATCGCGCTCCGTTAGTATTAAACTTTTCCAATGTAGTTCTCTGAACGAATCTTATTTTTGTTTTTATAGTGAATCTGACGATGAACAAGCTCATTCACCAATAACATTAATCGATTTAAACGATGATGATATTATACAAAATAATAAATTGGTATTTGACAATTAAGACTAACAACAAAACTCGCATTTATCTGGATATATTCTGTTACTTTTAGGGAATCAACAGTTCTTTTTCACTTATATGAAACTCACTTTATTAATACTCTTCAGATATAGTTACATAGGTAAACTATGAGAATTTGTGATAAAAAAAAAGAAATAAAATTATGGAACATGCTTTTTCTCTTACTCTATCGATCTTCTTAGGTGAATTTCAATACGTATATTTTTATTTTTAGCACATTGGCTGTAATATCCGGTGAATGATGCAGTGTCTCATTTTTTTTCGTAATTTTAAAATGTTCAATGTTTTTAATGAAGAAATTTAATAGTTTTTTTGTTGTCTTTTGTTCGATTCAATAAAATGATTACACAAAATGACGAATTGATAGATATGAAATCTTGCCATTTGATGAACGAATCATAATAAATGATTGTTGATAAGATTTCGTTGGAGATAAATGATTATTTAATGTTCGTAACATTAATACTCGTCGTGATACTGGATGGCTAGTAATCAATAGTTTTATTTCGTATTTGAACAATATTAGAACTCCTTCTACGAAGTAGATTTGACGAAGGTATACTAAGAAAAGTTCGATAAGCGAAATTTGATTTGTATGTTAAAAAATGTTTTGTGCACTCAAAAGGTGAGTACACTCTAGAATCGGCGGTCAGTATGTCCGGCCGGCCGTTTACACGATAAATTTCGAAAGGAGAGTCAGATCGTGATGAAAGTTTCTACACAGTTCAGCCTCATCAATGTTTCAGCCGAGCTCGAAGATGAGAAGGATCCGTCAAGTAACGGCTGAGTTATCGAAAAAATTGTCATTTTTGAACAGACCATCTCTGAGGGGGAGTACAGAGATTTTTCAAAAAAAACCGTTTTTCTCAGAATTATCCAGAACATATCTAAATCGACTCGGTTTTTAACGCTGATTCCGAATCTGATACTAGTTTTGAACTAAATCGTAGCTTTCTAACGAAACATCGCCTGAAAACGGTCTCAAAATGCACAAAAACTGCATCCAGAAACCAAAGTGCCTAGTTTCTCATAATATTTTTGGTGTTCAGACATTCTAGAATGACTCATATGTCCCATGTACTTTTTGCAGTACACATAACTCTCGGATGAAATCCGAAGTTTCCACATTTATTTTTTAATATCAACGTAGAAAAACAGTCTCTATGAACATTGCAAGTATTTCATGTCAATAGGATACTAGGCTATCGGACTCGCATGTTTCGTTACAGTCACACCAAACTCTTGCATTCTGGAGATAGCCAAAACTTTGAATACGAAGAAGTAGAATTTTTTTCTGTGCACAGTGATCTATGAATAAGACGTCAGAGAGATGGTAGTCTTTTCTCTATTGAAATAAATTGTCTGATTTCATGAGCCGTTATCTGAATTAATGATGCCTATTGTTGATTTAATTGTCTGGCTTTAGGCTCTAGAAAAATAGTATCTAGAAAATATAGAAGTTTTTTTTTTCTAGTTAATTCACTAGACTCACATGTTGTCACTACATCTCCCAAAAGCGAAATTTTTACCTAAGTCTATTCAAGACTTTTGCATGCCGCACTATTTAGTGATACTGACAGTCAGAATTTTGAACAATTGAATCTAGTGTATCTCTTAGAAATAAATTTTTGCTTCATTTTCATTGACGTATTTCTTTCTTCGGAAAGTTATTATTAAACAAAGATTATCAGAATGCTTATTTTTGATAAATTATCAATTATTTCTATTTGCATTGTACGACTTACTTATCGACATTTTCTTGATGATGAGTCATGGCATTCTGTACAACACCAAGAGAACAATTAAAAGCATTAGGAGATGATAATAAGCGATTGTTACTACGACGATAATGATGAAGTTTATTCAACGAAACAGATAATCTCTACGAGAGATTAACAATTTTCATAATGCTCTTCAAAGAAAAATTCTACTTTGAGTGCATGCGAAGAATATGAAGTTGGCCGCATTTTTATAATCCAACAAAGACATTGAAGATCATCATCAATATGATTATTTTCGCATTCAACTAATCGATAATAAAATAAATATTCTTCTCCGAAAATAAACAGGAAATTTTCATAATCACCTGTCGTTTGTAATTCTTTACTATTTGACTCTCGCAACCAAGCTAGATTCGTAAGATCATCATCTTCGATGTTATCCATGTGAAAGAAATAATTATTCTCCTATTGTCATCTAATTATCATATGGCGGTCAAAGTGACGCATTCAATTTTCTCATTACTAGATTTCGATAAAAATTCGTGTAAACTATTTCGATTTGCAAAATGTTAATTGATAATCTTTCTTATTGCAAAAAATATATTTTCCTGTCATTTATTTCACTTAGAACATTTTAAATCAAAAAATCACTATGAACTTAACGTGTCGAGAACAAATGTTTCTTTTTTCGTATGATAAGTAACCTTCAGATTGCATAGCAGAGAGCGAATCGAACCGACTTTTTCTTGTTTGAGTTCGGTTCGATTCATCTTTCTTTTTTTTAAAGTCGGTTCGGCTCGATTCGTTTCCGCTATCTGTTACATAGTTCTTCATGGTAGCATTTTCATTTACAAAGACTTGACTAAATAGGTTGTATTTTTATGGATTAAATTTAAGTTTAAAAAAATAAGTATCATTAAAAAATGTTTTTAGGTACTTGATCGTAAATGTCAAAGTGTTCTCTGAGGGACAGTGGAACTTAATTTTCTTATAAAAAAGTTTATGCTTGATGAAATTCTTCAAAGATCATTTTTAATTGGAAAGCGTGCCGAGTAGACAGTACACTCAGTTCTATTCTTCTTTCTACGTCTCGAGATTTAATTCTGCGGGAGAATCTCATAATGGCCATTAAAATTACGCTTATGAGGTTAATACAAAAGTAAAAGCTAAAATTGGCACATTGATAGCATGTTAATCCCGCTAATGACTTTTTAAATCGTTCAGTTAAAAAGTATCATCGAGTATAATCAGAAAATTACTCTTATCTATTTTGTATTTCTTTATTAGAAAATGATTCTCGAATATGTCTCACGGCAAGAATGATATTTATTATCAACATATAAATTAATCTAAGGTTCAACTTAACTTCTACAATGCAATTCATAGAAGAGTCTCTTCAGGCAGTTTTGTTTGCAAACTAGAGTTCTAATAAGCTTTTACAGTACTCCACTTCTTTTATAAGTAGAAAATCTTCTAAGCTTAGCTACCTAGATTAAAATTTGATGAGTATGCTTTAAAAAGTCATTCTCTCGATTCTTATTAGTTGTAATTTTTTTTTTGTGCACCTGGATATATGAATCAGCCATTAAAGAGAATAAAAATAAGTTGCTTCTCATTCCACATAGTTCAATTTTTTGTACCTGACGGATGAGAAAATATTTCTTATGTAATTCTCATCTAGAAATGTTATATTTATTCAACCGTAATTAGCAAAGAAGAAAAAAACGAGTATCTTCTATATATTTATAATATGACAGAAAGTCAATTACATATTAATAGAGTTCCTGTTGTGTCTAGTATCGAGTCGTCTAGAGAAATTCAATAAAGCAGTGCAATTAAGATATTGCTATTTTGAGAAACATAGGCTTTTTTCTTGGCATTTTTATTGAATATGCAAGGTTTCCTTTATTATTTGATGAAAATAATTCAAAAAAATTTTTCTTCTCATAATAAGATTGAAAATTAAAATAGACCAATTGAATTATCTCGAAATGAAGTTAATTGATTATTATTTAGATAAAAGTCGGAAATGTGGATTTACCCTACAAATGTCGAAAGGTAAAAATGTCGAAAGAAAAACGTCGAAAGTAAAATGTCGAAAGATAAAAACGTCGAAAGATAAAAATATCGAACGATAAAAATGTCGAAAGTAAAAATGTCGAAATGGAAAGATGTCGAATGAAAAAATATCGACATCTTAGAATGTCGAAAAATACAAAATATTTATAAAAATTATCGAATTATATTTTGGGGTGTGGGTGTGGGTTTGGGTGTAAGATGTCGATCCGCAATTATGCCGACATCGCACTCACACCCCCACCCCCACCCCCACCCACACCCAAAATCGAATAAATACTCTTCATGATCGATACGATAATGGTGTTATTGACTCATCAGATCTTTTTACTGGTCTGTCAATGCTCATTGGCAAGAAGAAAAAATAAATATGAAGCACAAACATTTTTATTCGAGTCGTTGATTTAGGGATTTGCCGTTTTTCACTTTTACTTCGTGTTAAAAAGTTTTTATCAGTAAAAGTTCTACATGAAATAAACATATTATATCTTTTCTCGTCTACTGCTAAATAATGTTTCCTACTGAAAAATTTGAGCCAGTAGACGTTTTTAACTTTCAATCTTTTTCATTTCGTCATATTTATCTTTCGACATTTTGATTTTCGACATTTATATCCATCGACATGTTGACTTTCGATATTTTTATCTTTCGATATTTTTATCTGTCGACGTTTTAACCACATTTTTTTTCGACATTTTTACCTTTCGACATTTTGATTTTCGACATTTGTAGGGTTTACCGAAATGTGAGATTGAATAAAAATTTTCTTCTGTTATTTACCATCCAATTGATTATTCATATTTGACTTCATACAGTTAGTTTACTGAAGTATGTAATATTGAACGGAGCGGACGCGTCGTTTTTATACTATTAGTATCAAATTATAAAGTTGACACTTCATTTATGTCGATGCTTCACTGATTTATGAAGTAGATAGGTGAAGGAAATTGAAAAATTAAAACTCCAGATATCTTTTGTTTCTTGTAAGCCCAATAAATATATTTAGCTGAATTAATTTGCTAAAGCAGCGGATACATCCTCCTACTAAACAGGTTACTGCGTCTACAAAATCACAGTTATGTTTTTTGTAATAGATAGCGATACAACAATGTGTGTCGTGTATCTTTGCCAGGTTCTACGGGTGACAAATGATCTCAAATGTAAATTAGAATAACGTCTTTAGCAAATGTTACGAATGTCAAATGTGAATCGGTCTACCAGGAATAGGCAAGTTAAAGACGCAAAAAGAACAGGAGGTATCAAGTACTGTTGACGGTGACGCAAGAAAAAAGGGGGGGGGGAGAGAGAGAGAGCAGCAACTTGTCTTATACACGACAATTTTTTCTATTATAATAATAGAATAGAAAATGCTAGTAGCTATGTGTTTGTAAGTTTATGCAGGCTTTCTTGTTTTTTCTCTGTTTCGATTCCATCCTTAGGAACAATAAGAAAATATAAACATGATATAGAAGAACAATGTTTGCTTAGTCTATACAATTCTTTTCTACAGTTTGGCCCTGGATATTTTTATTCGATCATAAGTAATATGCAAATACAGATTCCTCTCGTTTGGTGCAATTTTTTTCTATCAAAATACTAAAGTAATAGAAATATTTCCGATTATATTTTTATTTCTGCTACACAGTCGATATGAGGTAATTTATTTGTTGTTCAGAATGAAAAAAATGTTTTTTCCATTGTCGTTTCTCTTATATAACTTCGCTGTATTGTAAAAATGTTTTTGAAAAGCAGATAGAATTTCTTGTTGGAGGTACCTTTTTTCATTATGAAAAGTTATTTTTAAAATTAGTCTTCTGTGTTATTCTTGATAGAACCCTAGAGGGAGTAACGTAGTACGTTACTTCACGGTTTAGGTAGAATTTGATATTTCAGACGTCTAGAAAAACAAATTTATACTATATCATGAATCATGTCGTGCGGCTACCCTAGATAATAATAAATACCAAACGGCAACAAATTTTTTTCTTTCTAATTAATATCAATTTTCAAAAAGTGCAATTTTTTTAATTTAACTAGTTTGGACACAAAGCGTACGTTTCTTTCAAGCGACAAGTGTATTGAAGAGAAGTATTTCTGAATCATTTGTTTGTTGTTAACATTATAGGTCAGAAAACAGAGTATTGATTGCGAAGTGGATAGTGTGTGTTGTCATCTCTTTTTCACAGATTGAGACACATAATTCGATGCGACAGACAGATGAAGCCAATTTCAAACTAAACATTTCTATTTTCTTTTGCAATTATCAAATAAATTTTATATTTTTGGGTCCTGTACAGTAAGGAATCAACAGGTCACTGAAACCAATCAATTCTGGCATGAGTGTATTTAGTAGATTTAAACTTTGGCTTGAATAACCAAATATTGTCTTTTTTATCCATTTCAGCTGTATGCGAAAATTTTAGTTCAACTCGATTCAATGCATAACTTTCGAGTGTTGCTTGCATCCATGTGTATTTAAGAAAGTTTACCGAAATAAAAACAAAAACCGAGTAATTTAGAAGACTTCAGAGAAATCATGCTGTCTAAAAAAGAAAAGAACAGTAAAAGTTTTCGTTATGTTAAGGCATTCTAATACGGCAAGACGTTATTTTATACAGTCATTGATGTTTTCTGAACGTTAAGTTTAAGTCAAGAAGCTTATTGAAACATGCTGTTAACATAAATGAAGACGCATTGAACCATACTTTGATTCTTTTTTTGCTAAATATAATTTTAGTCAAATATATCTTAAATAATGTCGATAACAGTTAATCCACAACATGATGAAACACAATGGCCTTCACGTGACTGTACTATATGTGGTGCAAATGCCATTGGTGTTAACTTTGGAGTACTAACGTGTTCACCATGCAAAGGTATTTTATATTTTACGAAATAAATTGCAACAAAAAAAATATCTATCGTATTCTTCAGCATTTTTTCGGCGAAATGCTCATCGCAAAGACGTAAAATAATCTAAAGAATTCATTGAATTGAAAATAAAAACTATTCAAATTAGGTTCTGGTATCATCATGTCAACATCGTGATTTAGATATGTTGCGAACGCATGATACCGATGGTTATGATCCTGCTGAGTACACTGTACAAATACGTCGATGTTCATCATGTCGATTACGTCGTTGTTTTGACATAGGAATGAAAAAAGAATTAGTTCGTACCGAAGCAGAGAATATTCGTCATAAACAACTCGTTGATTTGAACAGACAAAAAAGAGAATTCGTAAGACAAAAACAACAAGACAAAAACATGTCTCTATCACAAGTATGTAATCGGTTTTAATCCGTTGAATATAACTATTTCATGTGGTTTATTGATGGAATTTAATTTACAGACATTATTAGTTAAAGAATATCACGCACCGATTACGAGATTTTTTCGAGAGAAACTCATAAAAAACACTTGAACATTTTCCAGACAGGAAATTCTTTGACGAAGAGCAAAAGTGCTTATATGAGACAATAGAACTACGACGATTTCAATTTTTCACCTCATTTCTCTCAGACAGTTGGTTCAACCTAGCTGAAAGTTCGTTTTTTTTAATGTATTAAGCACCATTCTTTTGACATACACATCAAAACAAAAAGCGCACAGAATCGTAAATATCCTAAAATTGCACATGTTATTATTCATGAAGTGGATAATAATTTTTGGAACTAATAAAATTTACTCATTCACATTAGAGGATACGGTGATATATAGGGATGTGCAGTGTCAGTGCAAATACCGAAAAACTGGGGTTGATATCACCGACAGTGTGCTCAGTGGAGCACTGAATACACTGTCACTGATGTCACTGACACACTGATTTCACTGACACCGACTTCACTGAGAGTACCGAAAATATTCAGTCAGTGTTCGCTGAATCACTGAAGTTCGGTACACTGACCACACCGACATCGCCATTCAGTGGAACACTGAGCCACTGCGTCCGTCAAAGTATACAGCTTTGCCGATTAAAATGGTGCTTTACAATAGATGATAGTGTAATACGCATCTCTATTTTTGTCAAGGACATCATAATATTATGTAGAGGTACTCAAATTTTAATTAAATCTAGGCATTTATTCTGCACAGTGAAGGAGCTTAGATCGGATTCATATGAAAATTGGCAAATTTCATTTTAAATGTTTGACTCTGTTGGATTCGTCAACAGAAGATGAAAGTAGTCCATATTACTTTAGCTAGTCAAACGTTGCCTGTGTGCCAGTGTTCCAGTGAACACCGATATCGGTGCGGTCAATGAACCGAACTTCAGTGCTTCGTTGATTTTCAGCGTTTCAGTGAACACTGACTGAATATTTTCGGTGTTCTCAGTGAAGTCGGTGTCAGTGAAATCAGTGTCAGTGTAGTCAGTGCTCAGTAAGCCGACGCTGCACATCCCTATACCAGTGATATATGAGAGAGATAGAGGCCGTTCTATCTCTTCTTACAAATAATTACGTATATAAATATTATTTCATTACGTATACGACTGCACAGAAAATTCTGAGTGTGTGACGAGAAAGTTCATTCAGTTGTGCTTCAAAAATCAATACTTTTTCAAACTGTCAACCAAACAAGTATACAGAGAATCTTCTAACATAAAACTAGAAGATATCATTGAAAATTCGCATACGGATACTGGACCATGCCTTTCTATTTTTTACTCAGCTGAATAGATAAATAATATATTCAAACACGTGTCTAGCAAATCTTTTAAACAAAAAGGATTCATTCCAATCAGAAATTGCTCTGAGATCTAATGCATTAATTAAATTNGCTTAAGAATGTTTCAAGTTCGATAGATTATTATGAGATGAGCTGACATTTATAATCTTTAGTTTAAGAGTAGGTTCTAATCAATTATTGAAATTTCATATAGAAGAAGATAATATATCAGTGAATATTACACAAATCGTCTAGACTATGTTAAAGAAATTCTTTATGCTTTATTTTTTGCAGTCTATTGAAAACAATAGACAATTACGTGAATCAGACTGGTGTCATTTATCAAATATTGTGGCAGCTTATGACACGCATTGTCTTAAAACTTACATTTCACAACGTTCAACTGTACTTGCTGATGAGACAGCATTATGCCAACATCAATCCATGCCCTTAAAACATTTTACAGCATTGCCTATGAGTTTATCTGCTTCTCTATGCGCATTTTTTCGAGCATTACCAGCCTTTCATTCTCTATCAAAAATAAATCAAAATTATCTATGGCAAAATAATCTTCGTTCATTACTTTTTCCTAATATAATTGAAATTGGGCAATCATGCTTTTCTGAACCATGGCAGGTAAAGAAAAATTAAAGAAAAATAATTTTGTTTTCTAGTAAAGAATAAGATTTTGTTTTCTAGATATCTCGTGACAACGCTACTTGGGCGTTGATATGTGGTCCTCAATTATATGAACAGTTTGCTTATACTAAACAATTAGCTGAACGTTCGTTGATAGCTGATCCAATAATAACACGTCTTTGGATGGTTGTACTCTTTTTTTCAACGTCACTATTTTGCTTGTACGATAGTTATCAATTTATTAAAATTCCAAAGAAAAAAACTGCGATTATTGACATTCAAAATATTTATGCAACACTTCTATGGAAATATCTATCTAATCGTCATGGATACGATGGTGCTGTTAGAATTTATTCTAAATTAATTAATGTTTATTTAAGAATGCAACGCGTGGGATTTGAAATTGGTGTTCAGGTGCGAACACGTAGCGAATTATTGGTTACATATGAGACATTGAATCAAATATTAACACTTGATATTCGTGATCGTTGGTAATAAATAAAAAGAGACCCTTATTGTTAGAAGCTTTCGTTGTAATTTATTCATTTGTTTTTGGTAAAATAATTATGTTCGACTATTATATCCAGATACAGTTTTTCATTTACTTTCATAGTTTGTAAAAGCAATATGAATCGACGCAATCCAAGAAAAAGTAGAATTCTGATTAAAACTATTACTCCCCCCCCCANTTCATTTTTCATGAAGTAAACCTTGATTTTCAACGGAGAATTCTAATCCAGGGGGTGGGCTTCTATTCTGTGTGGGGGTTTACATTGCTAAACCCAGGTCCATGATTCCGGAGGATGGATACCGCAGGAACCGACTGGAAAGATGCAGAAAAATCACCGTATCCGGCCGGAAAGCCCGGGAAAACTCCGGAACGTGAAAGCAGTATTCCGGTCGGAAATTGGCGGATTTTTTTCCGGTGTATTCCGGTCATCTTCCAGCCGGAAAGCACAGTAACCTGATCGGAATCCATAGGAAAAAAATCCGGTAATTTCCGGGCGAAATACTGCTTCCACTTTCCAGCGATTTCCCTCAACTTTCCGGCTGTTTCCCACCGTGCCTCTACGACCTGTGAACATTAATTAAACAGTCAATATGTTAAATATAGTCAGCGTTTTCCTCATTAGTCGCATACATAAGTGGTTTAGAAAATTATCTAGGAGAGAGTAGATCGAAAACATCATAAGAAGCGATACGGTTTTTCTAAAGTTAGAATATCTGAGCTACACTAAATAAACTGCATGTTTAAGGTCAAGATATTGTATAAAAGTTTTTTTCGAAAAATAGTTGTCTATTTGCATAAAAGTATGATACGCATGTCATTATTAAAAAAGCCTTAGTTTTTATTCAATAATATGAAAAGCTATTCAATGATTAGGTCATATAGGGATATCGACACAACACATAAGTTACCTATAACCAAAAGATGACTTCCGTGAACAATCGTGAGAACTATTCATTATTTTGGTGATAGTGTACTAATTTAAATAAAGGGTTTATTATCATCGCATTGAGAAAATGATAAATTTTCGTTGGATACTGAATATAAACGGAATACACAGTCAGAACGAAGCTACAGTGGAGAAACTACGTAGCATAATGTATTCTATTACAATAAAACAGTTTGAACTAATAAAATTGGGTGTATCTAAAATGAAAAAATTATAGGATGAGAACAGTATTGTCTCTTATATCAATGCATCAGTACATCAACTTTGGATCTATATAGTAAAATGTTCTAATTACTTCAAATAATCTTAAGTTTTCAAGCAATTTAACGTTTCTGAACCATTTTCATACAATTACATAGACAACCCAGGACGAAGGATCCGACTGCCGGATATCATCGGATTCTATCGAGAAACCCATCGGATTTCGTTGGATCCGATAAGAATGCGTCGGAAATCGTCGGAATCCTCGTCACTGGATTCCTATCGGAAGTTGTCGGATGTCGGAAAATGCCTGAATGACCCGGATCCTGTCGGAACCCTAAAAATCCGACAACTTCCTGTCAGAATCCAATACCAAGGATTCCGACGACTTCCGACGCATTCCCATGGGATCCGATGGGGTGAGTTCGACCTGGGCCGGCTTTACGAGGTTTTACGGCTGATATACGGCGTCCGTGTATGGCCGTAATACTGCCCTTGCTAAAACGCCTTAATATGGCTTAAAATGGCCGTTTTAAGACGGAATACGATGCAAAACGACCGTTTACGGTAATGTTACGCCGGTTTACGGTGGTCCATTTTGATCGACTTGGGGATCTCTTGAATATATCTAAGTGAATTGATAAAGCCGAAATCATAATGAAAAAGATAAAACAACATAAGCGACGCGATTGGTCTATTACGATTTAAGTCATCTTTTTTGAGATGACTTATTCGTTCATTCTGTTTTAATTCACTTTGAATTAGTAGGTGTGATTGGGGCCTAATGTATTAGAAATTTTTTTGAAGCTCATGAATAAAAATTCTTTTTTTTTTGAATATTTCAATAAGTTTTTTTTTCATCAGAAATATTCAAATAAATAAATGAATATAGTTAAATCTCAATAATAGTAATAATATATATATAATACTTTCGAACGATATCGCTAGTTTACGGTAGTCCAAAAAACGTTATCAATACGAAAAGCATGAGTAAATATTTACATAACCTGATGTAGGAACGCTTTCTATTGCATTTTTTTTTGTTCTCATACTGACTTAATTAAAACTTAATTGGACAACGTGATATTTTACAGTAATAAAATCAAGCGAATATTGGGTTTATTATATTTACATGGGTAAGAGGAAGAGACAAAGTGGAAAAAACAGAACAGAAAGCACAAAACAATCCAATTCAACGTAAATGAAAAACAGGTCCGGGTCATGTACTCAATTTTGAGATATATTTCAGAAGTATGAAATAATAAATGAATGGTCGATGATCAAAAATATTATTAACGAAAGCTTTTTCACAATTTTGAAAGATGAAAAAAATCTATTTTATTTTTCATTTAATCACTGGCTTGGTAAGATAAAACTAATAAATACACTGATATTATTAAAAATAAACGATATAAACAAAAATATGCTCATACCCTCTATTTTTTTCACCATTTACTTCTGTCGTTTACCAACAACAACAACAACCACATGCTATTCTTGTTGATCTAGTGGTATCAAAATAAAATTTTATTCGAATTCTTCACGAATTAAAAAAGGACAGTGAATTTACTTCAAAAAAATACTAATTTCATATTCTCTAATAGCATTTCATTTTAATAAAAAAAAAAAGAAAGACTTTTTTCATTTTAGACATTTATTATTCTCTATTTACAACCGAAACGAAAAAAAACACCGGTAAATTTTTTCTCAACATTACCAATAATTTTATTCAAGGGTATTATTCATGCACTTGCTGAATGGTCGTATTAACCAATCATCTAGAGTAAGCATGAAATCTACATTAAATGCTTTATTGTTGTCGAAGACAAATAATTAATATAAATAAATTAAATGGAAACTTATGATCAAACTCAGAATGTCTATTTTAGTCTCGACAAATATTTTCCGGGTCGATTCAGTACATCATACTTCACGTATTGTGCTCTAAGTACATTTTTAAATAATTGGTTTATCGAAGTCTTTTCTCTTCTTATCATGAGGTCTTTGTCGCAAAAAAAAGAAATATCTATTTCAAATTTACTCTCGAACAGCACTGACAAACCAACAAGTGTATTTTGAATGAAACTCCTAAGACTACGTTTCTAGAAAATTCTTTAGTTTATATACTAAATATTAATTATTGTATATTGTGCAGTTACATTACTATGTGACTCGCCAATATAAAATTATATTTTGCTTAGTATTAACTAAGGAAACAGAACATAGTGTTGCTTCGATCTGAATTAATAATAGTTTATTTACAATCAATTATGTTTCTTTTTTATTTCAATTTCAAAGGTTTAGCAAGCAATGTCAACCGATACTTCGAAGAAAGTCTATCATTCTAAACATCGATCATGGTGGCCCAAACATGAATGTATAATATGTGGTTCAACGGCGATTGGTATTAATTTTGGTGCACCTACATGTGCACCATGTAAAGGTATTAAACAATTAATTACACTTTACAAAGTAGAGGCAATGAAAAATTTTAGAAAAAAATTAGAATTTTCTTTTGTTAAACTTGACTCAAGATATTTTTTCATCTCGAAAACTTCATGCCTTAGTACTCTCAATATTAATTAAAATTTTTTAGATTTTACATTTGCTTTGATGGGAAATTAATTTTTCTGATTCGAAAATAACAACAAGACGGCATAAGATTGGCTATTGATTAAGCTAACCTTTGTAAATTTACATGTATGATATTTACCATTATTTGGAGCTGAAATTCTAAAGGTTAAGAGTTTCGAATTGTAAACCTACAAGTTAGGACCTTTTCATTTTCAAATTCAACACACTTATTCCTCATTATTTATCACGTAAAATCAGAAAACAAAATACTCGGATAAATATTGATTGTTAACTTTAAGATCTTGATTTGAATCTATTAAAAATAGAGTTTGCCAGAGTTAATTCGGCTAACTTCATCTAGTCATGAGATTTATTTTCTTCCAAATTCACATTCTCTAAAACTTAAATTAAATATTATTCTAATACTTTTATTTTAGCTTTTTTTCGTCGAAATGCTCGACGAAAAGAAGTAAGACACGTTGAAAATAAACATTTAATTTGAAAGAATAAATATTAAATTTAGATTCTACAAATGCCTTGTCCATTCCAAGATACGCCTACTTCAAATGTAACGAATAGTGATAATAATGCAACAACAGATTATTGTTCGCAAATACGTTATTGTTCATCGTGTAGGCTACGTCGTTGTTTTGATATGGGTATGAAAGAAGATTTGGTTAGAACAGATGAAGAAAATGAGCGGTATAGGCAACTTGTACAAGCTAATAGACGACGTCGTGAACAAGTTACACCACAAGATCGACCAGAAAATGTCTCCACGATTCCCAAGGTATGATTATTAGTTTTATTATATTGAATAATCATCTTTCTCATCGTGTGGAACTTTT
This sequence comes from Rotaria magnacalcarata, assembly GCA_900239745.1. Lineage (NCBI taxonomy): Eukaryota > Metazoa > Rotifera > Eurotatoria > Philodinida > Philodinidae > Rotaria > Rotaria magnacalcarata. The sequence goes on from OENM01000054.1 coordinate 98,574, forward strand.
TCTCGGATAAATAATCTCATTAGCTAAACACAAGTATTCTGTTTGCGTCACTTGTTAGGTAAAATGATCCTTCGAACATTTCGATTGCATGTTAAATATTGGAATATTAAGAGCCTCTGTTATCCGATATGAATAGCAACATTACAGTGTAATATTTTCTCGTTCGTTTTCGTCTTTCATAGCTAGAAAAAAAAATTCTTTCGTAATCTAGAGTTTATTTGTAAGTTTACCTTCAAAATAAAAATTCAATTATGAGAAGAAAGAAACGTGCATACATTTTGACAATGCTGTTCGTTACTATGATTCAAGTCGATTTTGTTGTATAGTATTTACAAAATTTCTTTTGTTTTCATCTAGTTTTCCATCGATCCATAGCAACACTATTGACATACACAGTTTTCAGTCTGTATAATATTACAATTAATGGAAGTTATAAATAACTATATTGTAGTCAATATTTGATTCTCATAGCGGAAGATTCTGTTCTATTTGTTAAGGCGGTCAGTCATATGCAGCTCGAATGATTGTTTTGATTACTAAGACATCTCAAATAAAATAAATAATTACTTTATAAACTATGCATAAGCTCAGATGTTTGACTTTCCAGTTGTTCAAAGTCTATGTCGTATGACTTCACTTTCAAAATTTACTTGGTATTTTCTGTTTTGATTGTATCTCATAATTGAATAGTGTTCGGTATGTAAAATCAAAAAACAAAATATGATTCTCACTGAAACGAAACGAACATGAAAATATCTTAGATAAAATCTGTGATAAATATAATAGACGAAATTCGCTGTCATAAACTTGCTTCAGAATATATCAGATATTATTTATTTCCTATTAAACTTATCAGTTTATATCGTGTTACAACATTGGTTCGAAATGGAAGCGTATAACAGACGGTAAATTCCTTAAAACTTGAGTAATTACATTGACCCGTGATTGTTATATATTAGCTCAAAATTATTTATGCATTTTACCAATTTTGCGAACTTTTCTTTTTCTCTGGCTCCTGAAATTAAGTACTATCTAGAAGGCTCTAAAATTATATATATATATATATATATAGGCGTTCTCGTCCTCTGGCACAACCTTTCTATTTTTCTTCTTTAGCCCATCGTAAAGAAAAGTGATCTGTTTGAAGTAGATTGGGCACATCTATCCAATGTAGTTTATGCTTATGAAACTTATTGTCTTAAAAATTATATTCAAAAACGTACAAATATGTTCACTGCTCAAATGCAAATCCCTGAAGATTCAAATGTGAAGATTAATTATCATGCTTCGACGACAGTTAATAATATTACATCATTTCGAACATTTCTTTCGTCGATTCCACCGGTTCAAACGCTTTCACCATCCGAACGAACGTTTTTATGCAAACATAATATTCGTCCATTGATTCTACTTAATCTACATGAACTTGAACAATTATGTTATTCCGAGCCGTGGCAGGTAAACAAGAAATTTGCTTTTGAAATTATAATACCAAACGCTTGTGTTTTGTTTTTTTAGTTAACCTGTGATAATCTTTCAGCAGAGTATATATGTGGAACTAATTTATTTCCTGAATTTGTCAAAACAAAAACTCGAGCTGAACAAACTTTAATCACGGATCCGATTGTAACACGTCTTTGGCTTCTTACACTATTTTTTTCAACACCACTTCATTGCTATTACCCGACGACGCTACCTGAAATAGGCAAAGATCGAAGGCAAACAATAGTACATATTCAACATTCATACGCCATACTACTATGGAAGTATTTATGCTATCGTCATGGTGATATGGAAGCAATTCGTATATTTTCGAATCTCATTAGTGTTACTCTGCGAATGCAACGAATCAGTCAAGCTGTCAATGCAGAAATTCGTACGCGAAATGATTTAGCAGAACTGAATGCAGCATTCAATCGAGCAGTAGTTATTGAGAGTGACAATCCTGAATAGAAATAGTTTCCTATCGTGAGGTGTTTCGATTCCTGAATGTGTGGTGGTTTATTAAGAATATCTTATTTCTGCTTTTTGCATCGCGTGAAAAAAATCTAAAAATCGTCTTTCGTTATTTTGAAATTGTTTATAAATGCAACTAAATTTAAGTCAATGTAAATTTTTACATATATATGTAAGTGTATTAGGATGGAACAGTAGTAAGATTTTTGTTTGATTGTTATTTAAAACACCTGTGTTAACAACAACTAACAAAAGAGATTTATTTTGAATAATATGTGTTTTTTGACTTGATCATAAATTCATTTCAAGTATTTGACTTTTTTTTATTGTTAAATATTCAATTAGTTTACAGCGAAAGAGATTGAATCGGACATTATCAATGATTGCAGAGGTTTTTACAAGTATGTGAAGCGCTAATTTATTGGATATAGATATGACGAAGTTGGCGTAGTTATGGTTCAATTAAACATTCTATTACAAAAAAAATGGCTACATTAGTATTGTGTGATATTAATCATTATTTCTCTTGAAATCGATAGCATTCTGCCTATGTCTAATTTTCATTATCGAGGCAAGATTAAATATTACTCAGTTTCCTAGAAATCTGTTTTTTTTATTGATACAATCGTTTTTCTTTTAAATGTCTATCACCGCAGTGAACATATAAATATGTTTTGAATCAACAAGTAATAACAACAATGATATATGAGATGAGTTTCGTTTGATAAACATGAAGTAAGATAGATAAAATAAAATCATGTGATATAAGATAATATATTGCATACATATTCACTGTTCTTTACTATTTAGAGTATGACGACTTGTGTCGTCATTACGTATCCTCGTTTTTCTAATCGAAGAGATAAAAAGAAGAGAATGACTAATCAAATTATGAAAGTTTGCAATTAGCGAGGTAAAAATACCAAAAGGCCTAAAGAATTTTGATTTCAATGCTATATTTTCAAAAAAGTAGAAATTCATCGCTAAATTCGTATGAGCATTCCTAGAATATTCCTTGGAAATTCATATAGGCAGACATTCTGTATTTTACGATGTATGTAGCTTCTATAAATATGGGTCAGTGATTTAGATGAAGCCCTACTTACAGAAGGTAAATTTTATAAATAATATACTTAATCTACCAGCGTGGATGCAATGGGAATGATAGTCGTAGTTTCAATTATCTGTCCAAACTGGTATTCTTGAGAAAACAAAAGAACGTATCCTCACGCAGCTAGGTGCTGTATTTCTAGGCGAAGAAGACTTCTAGAAGTCGCTTTTCTTCTTGAGGAAGGACTATTCTGTAGAAACAGTCAAAGTGGATGAAGTTAAACAAAAGAAAATTGAGCTTGCAAAATTCGAAAATTTTGACTGACTTGTTTCGAAACCTATTACATGAGGTTATTAGGATGAAATTTTATCCAACTAGATACCAATTGTGTTGCAAAAAGAAAGTTTAATTTTGCATCCGAAAATTCTATCTCCTGTGGTGTTCGAATGATTTTGAGCCATGAAAAATTTGATGTGCTCAGTTTTTTGTTACTATAAAATATAAACAATACTATGCTTTGATCTAAGACTAAATACAAGCATATTATAGACGATTGGCTACAACATGATGAAACTTGCAGGTCGCTAGTTAATTTGATGACTCTGAAATATTAAACAATCAAAATGTTTTTGATAGTTTTTCTGCTTTTGAATTAAATTCTTAGTAGATTTAATTTCAAACATATCTAACATCAATAGTACGAACAAGTACTTTTAACCAACGTGAATAGTCAGGTTAACTTCATTTCTGAATGCACTAAATTTTTGTCAACGTTAAAATGCCAATCTAAAAGCTAGACTACCACTCGTTTCTTTACGGGGTAGTTGCAGTGGTGTAAGAATAAGTGCAAATCAATAATATGGCTTGTTTTAAACTATGAGTTTGTGTCAAATTATTCTGAATCTAGATGATAATTAAAATTCATGTCTAAATAAAATTAAAATATTTGAAGTTTCTCTATTGATCAACAAAAACTCTTCTTGTGACAGTGCTGTTATCTCGAAACGAACGATCTTCAAGATTCTCTCTATCAAAAGAAAAAAACCTAGATTTTTGTCTTTTTTCGAAATATGTTTTTACCGCGACTTGTCATTTAATTGCATTCGTTTTTAGTCTATGATTATGGCAGAGTTGAATGTCGAGACGTGACCGATATGACTAAATTCAACAAAGAATGTTGTATGCATATCATTCTTTCGTAAGTCATTCATTATTTGATTACATTTTTCGAACGGTGTTCATCTATTCTTCCTTCTTTTGCCAAAATAAAACCGAGAATAGAAGACGAATTTATTCGATGTCACAATTGTACAAAAAAATACTTTCTAAATATTCAGAAAAGAATCAAAATTCGAGTTTGTTTTGAATCGTTCTCAAAATCAAATTTGATAACAAGCAGAGATGGGCAAGTCAAGTCAAAAAATGACTTCACTTGATGATTTTTTGAATGAATTATGACTCGACTTGACTTGGCTTGAATCGAAAAAATGCTGACTTGCCGATCTCTGATAACAAGAGACAGAACTATAATACTAAAGTTTCTTTAACACAATAGAAAAAGATCGAACTGAAACCTGATTCACATATACGAGTCATATTGTCCACTGTGAGAATTTATTTCTATTTCGAAAAACTATTCCTCAAATCATTTTCAACCGTATTCTGAAAGTTTCAAAATTTGAAAATGATCTATTCTTGAAAAAGTGCGTAAATGACTGGCAGTCTCGATCTCTCAATAGATCCTAAATCATTGAATTTTATTATCATTTTGCAAAAGCAATTAAAATGCTACAATATTTTTTTTATAGTTGTTTGCAATGAAAATCTAGTCAACAAATGATCTGTCCTTCTTGTCTGTTTCAAGGTTCACATGCTGCTATTATAAGAACATATACAGACCAGTATCCTGACGTAATAAAATTAGAGAAGAGGTAAACTACGCTTTTGTTTCAATTTCAACATCTTTGAAAGAACGAATAAAATTGGTTGCGTGGCTGTTTCTTTTCCTATTAAACAAGGATGAGTTACAAGAACACCCGCATACCAAAGAGTAAAAACACTTATCATTGTGGTTCCTGGTCGTCGAAGAAGAATCAAATTTTTCGTTCTCTACTTCTTCTTTGTTTTTTTTTGCTATTAAGAATGTTTAATGTATAAAATCAATGTTCTTTTTTTTTCACTTTAGAAATGATATGAATACATCATTGAATACTCGTGATACAAATCTAACATCATTAATTATTGAAGGAATCAATGCCAGTGAAATAATTAATAGTACAGTAACGACAATAACTACGAAAACATCAACAATAAAAACAAGCACTAGTATACTGTTTCGTTTATTTAATGGAACACGAACCTACCCTTTCTTGAGACAATCAGTGGCAACAACAACAGCATCATCGTCATCGTCATTATTCAACAAATATTTTATTCTAAAATCCCAATTTCATCGTGATTTACGTTATGCTGAATTAGCTATATTAAGTTTAGCTTTACCATTATATGTAATTGTCTTTATACTTTTTATTCGGTTAACTGTATCACGTATAAGTAGAAATACTGCTATATCTGGTGGTGGCTCACGTAGTCGTAGTCAACGACGTCGACAACGTCTGCGCAGTCTTATATGGACATCGAATTATTTACTTGTTGATTTTCTTAATCTTTTAAATGAGCTTGCTTATGTTATTGTACATACAACAGGTCAATTGCGACTAAAATCATTTGTCGGTCGTTTTTATTGTCAATTACAAGTTTATGTTCCATTATATTTAACTGTACTTATGGCATATAGTTTAACGGCTATATCTATTTATCGTCGTCGTCATTTTGTTAATTTAAATAGTCAAGCAGCACGATCAAATATGAGAAGTATTTTGTTAATGATTGCATTATGGATCCTACCAATTGTAACATCGATTATTCCAACTTTTTTATTAGCATATTTTAAGATTTTAAAAGTAACCCAACATGAAACAACAAATCAATGTCAAATTTCTTATACATATGAATCAAGTGTTGAAGCTGTATATATATTTTATAGACTTGGTAAAAAATATAAAAATATATTTTGAATCGAAAATTATTAGCAAGGGAAATCCGATATTAGAACACAGAAATTATTTTTATTTCATAGATATTTCAATTCATAAAAAGTCTTATAGCCCATTTCATTGATATAAACTACTATATTTGGTTACATAGGAAACATTATCTTACGAAGTTTTCAAAACAAAAAATGTAATTCTATGTTGATCAGATCATTTTTCTATTTTTCTCTCAGTATTGATTAGGAATCGACTAACTCTCACACCAAAACTTAAATCATATACCTATGCGATTGAATCCACCGGCCCAATCATATTTAGCTAGTTCAGCCACATCTATAACCTGATGGTAATATTAGATGTCGGTCAGAGCCCTGGTGTAGATTCCATCGAATTCAACACTAGAGATTCCATAGAAATTCAGATACGAAAACATGTTCCGAACTAGGGTTAAGCCTGATTATTTTTAATATAGATGTGAACCACTGTTATTATCTACCTAGATCGAGCGTTCTGGCCACCGGATACTGTAGGAACCGACCCGTAATTCTCAATCTGAGCGATCATCAAATGATATAATGACTATCGATTATACATATAATCTGCCATCTATGCCAACTAACTTAAAAACAAATTACCCACGTCTCAGTACTAAGCTAATAGGTCGTAGTTTATATATCTAGTCTTGAATTATTGTGTAAATCTTGCGATATATATTGCTAAAAATAAGTACCCATCTCCACTCTCTTCCCTCATGATGATAGTATCCTTGTTTCATTGTCGGGTTACATGAATTTCGGTTCAAGGAATTTTCGGCTCAGACTTTCGGCCTCAAAAAAATTATTTTTATCATAAAATTGAGGCATTCTAATCCTCATCTTCATTTCATATTGCGCCGAAAATTCCTTGGGCCGAAATTCCGGGTTCCCTCATTTTCGAACGGTTACGTAAAAGGATCGTAAAGAAGATACATAGACCTAGATTTTTTCCCTCGAATACACAGAAGTAATTGCATCAAAGATTGCACTCGAAACTTTATTCTGACTACTTTGAAGTTTTCTTTTATGCGTCATTTTTATCAGATTGAAATTCAATACTGCTTTGATATAATGTTTCTCTTTATAGGTAATATATTTCTTTTGCCAATATCAATCTCATTGGCTTGTTATATAAGAATTTATGTTGATTTAATACGTATGCAACGACGTTTTAACCGAGTATTTAGACGACATATACATATAAGAAAAAATCTTATTTCACAAATTCTGTTTTTATTTCTTAATTTTGCTGTCTTTTGGTTACCTGCTGAAATGATAATGTTTTATACAAAAAATCATCCGCTTAAAGACGCGATGCAAGTAACAAAATCTTTAAATATTCTTCTCGATCCATTAATTATCTTTGGTTTCGATACACGCTACTCGTCAGCTGCGCGACAATTCCTATTAAGATGGCCTTTTAATCAGTTTTTGTGTTTATTTAATATGAATTCTCGCTATAATTCTTCAACATCAACTTCAGCAACGATAGTAAATCGTTTAAGACGCTCACGTCAACCACCTAGTCAACCGATGGCAACAGTTACTACATGGAATATTGCTAATAACGATGATATTACTATTTTAGAATCAGTATCGAATCATTCGTTGCATGTACCAAGAATAAGACGGCAACAACAGCAACGATTAATATCTCCATCAAAGCGACGCCAACCAACAAATAGAAGACCGAGATCAAGACCAAGACGTGCGCATATCGTTGAAAATCATGTTTAAACTTTGTATTTGTACGTTTTGATGAATATAAAGAAGCTTTTAAATAAATATGCACCAAATCAAAAATATCATCAAGATAAGTCACATGAAAAAAAATTAATTCTACACAGTTTTTCTTTCATACATTTGTTACCATCGAAATAACTCTTCTCGACGTGTGCAGAAGTATTTCCTTGAAAATTCTTATTTTCTACGCCGTTCAGAGGCTAATATATGAGTATGGACATGAAAGCCTTTGTTTGCTTTATACTCCTACCCTCTAGTTTCCATGAGATGCCTAGTTCGACTTCGACTATACATCGGTATCTGAATAACTATTTACAATTCGAAAATAAACGAAAAAAAATCGCGACCCTTTGAAAATCATTCCAAAACAAAAGAAAAAGATCCTCAAACTGGCAGCCGATTTAATTATAATTCACGATATAGATTTAGATTTAGATTTTATAGATTATAAATTTATAAATTAACTGAATCGTTAGTGAGTTTTGTTTAGAGGCGTATTCCCATACGTATTTTATGTTTGATCCAGAATCCGAAAATGGACACGAGAGTCGAGTGATAATGTCTCTGCAATTTATCTTGGATTCGATATGGGATACATTTGTTCAGTTATGGTTTGCTGTAATGCAAAAAATCTATTTTTTTTCGTATGTTAGCTACATCATGTTAGTGCATTTCTTTAATGTGCTTGAGGGTGTGAGTTTGGATGTGGGGAAAGCCGGACATACGCGAGTCTACACACAGACATAACATGACAAGTGTGGGTGCGAGGAAAGGCAGGCATATACAGGTCTACATACACACACAACATGGTAAGTATGGGTGTGAGGAAAGGCTGGCATACGCGGTTCTACACACACACACACACACACACACAATTCAATTTATAAATTGATAATTTATAAAATCTAAATCTTTTTTGGCGGTGGCGTGAAAAGATGAAAGTGTTTTTTTTTCCATTTATATTCGAAGTCGAATTAGGCAGCTACTCCTAGTTTCCCACTAATAATAGGTCACCCAAAAACAATTTTCAGTGTCAAAATACTATGAAGTGAAAGAGATAAGAACGTTTTATAGCATTAGTCTTCATAGGTGTTCTTTGTCTCTGGAGTATTATTACCTGAAATATGTTCTTGTTTGTTTTTTTCAATTAGCTCTTTTTTTGATTTTTTGCGTCTTAGGATGACCAAATTTAGAAAAAAGTCTCGTTCAATTTTACTTAAAGAAATATATGACGAATTCCAACTTTAAGTCTAAATCAAGTATTTAGCTTTATTCTCAACAATTAGATTACAATGGCAAAGTAATCAATGACAATGAGCTAATAGAGTCTATTTATGTTCAAAATATCTTGCACACATTACGTTGAATTGCTGACAGGATAGGGAGACGACGGTTGCCAATCAAATATATTAGTTCTTCATTCCAGTCTTTTTGCATAGTTCCCGATGTTAACTGTTTTAGCTCTTGATTCTTGTAGAACAATTTGATAAAGTTAAGCAAAGATCTTTCAGCGTCATCGCTCTGGAATATTGTCAGGAAAATTGACAAGAAAAAAGGACTAGAATGTACAGTCACTTTTTTAGTCTTATACTATATGATTATAGACACTTCTATTTATACTTACTACTATTTCGCTTGGCATACCGAATTTTTTGTGTTTTCTAGAAAATTTTCTATTTTTACCGCATTGACAATAGTCTTATGACCTACAAAATAGCATAGACATAGAGATATTGATGATTCTACAACATAAGTAACTTAACTAATCGTCTGATTAAACACATATAATTAGCTTGGTTTGCAAAGATATATAGATCGGCTAATTTTTGGAAGCTTCATAACTATTTCGTCAGTGCGAGTGCTCTATTCATCAGTATCATTTTTCAATTGCTTGTCAAATGTGGTAGTTAACTTGAAATTAACATACGATATATAATCTATATATGTAGTTCTTTGAATATCCCTTACTTTACTTGATGTGTAATGGGATTCTTATTTCGGTTTCGATTGGCGGCATGGGATAGTTACTCTATGTTTTATCGAATGGATCATCTCTATATTATCCATCCTTAGTACGAGCTGTTTGGACATCAGTAAAATTCCGGCGGTTTTCATTAATCTGTGTCTTGATTTTCAAGGATTAACATGTGCATGTAATTGTACCCACTTGCAAACAATCTTTATATATGAGGGATGGTAAAAGTCAAAGAACTATTGGGTTGATGCAAAAGTCTCCGCCGATTTGTTTAAAATTTTCTTAAAGTCCTCTAGTGCTACTATGCATTCGTGATTTTCACACATATGATACTGCTTGCGTCATACTATAAGATGAAATTGGTAAATGTTCCAGTTTATTTGCATTCTTCATTAAAACATGTCAGAGATTCCTATTCATATCCGACACTGCATTTTGTATGAGTTCCAATTAGGGAACAATGCAAGTACTGCTGCCCGCAATATATGTGCTGCACTTGGTGAAGGTGCTGTTGCTGATCGAACGTGTCGAGATTGATTTAAACGATTTCGTGAAGGTGACATGCCATTAGAAGATCGTCCGAAATCTGGACGTCCTCTCGAATCTGATATTGAACGATTAAAGGTCCTGATCGAAGACAATCCACGATTAACCACC
>OENM01000054.1:109459-120919 GCA_900239745.1 Rotaria magnacalcarata
GTCAAAAAACACTTCGATGATCAAGCCCACCTAAAGTCGAACCTCGAAACGTTTTTTTTTGTCTTTACCTAAGAAATTCTTTGAAGATGATATTCTAGATTTGCCTAAAAGACGCGAGTATGTAGTAGATAATAACGGTGTATATGTTGTTGATTGATGATATTTTGTTTCAATAAAATCTTGAAACCAAGAAAGAGAAAAAAATCGGCGGAGACTTTTGCATCAACCCGATAGTTACATAATTAGCGCATCTACATTTAGAGGAACAGCATAGAGATGAAATAGTTAAAGTTTAAACGTGAACGAAAAGAGTATACAGATAAAAAGAAACGAACTCCTAATGTGTTTACCTATAGACAACATCACTGTAACATATTCCCGTATTGGTTAACACAACATGTTTAATTAGCTACGTTCTCAGGAAAAGACGCGAAACAAGGTCAAGAAAACAGTGGATTCTGTCCAATTCGTAGTAGAAAAACAAAACACAGGTCCGTTTTATGTAAAAAGAATATACATTTAGAAAAAGGCAAAACAGTGTATATATCATAGAAAAGATTTTGATTTTTTCACACAATTACACACTGATCAAATGGATCTTGTATAATATTATCAGCTGAAATAGAAAAGAGTTGAACAGAGAAAACTATAAAGAACGAGATTAAAACTTCACGAGTAGACAAGAAAGAGTCAACTTTTTTTTATCGAATATGTTTCATTATGAATGCTGATCAACTTTGCTTAGTCCTCTTTTTTGAGTAAATGAGTCACCATAATTGTTTGCGTAAAACTCATAAAATCTGAGTTTAGATGCACATAAAGTGTGCTAGGAAAAGATCAAAAGAAAAATGATAAACAATGAAACACGTGGAATGAATCAAATCAGTTGAAGTTCAAATTATAGTAAGATTAGCGTCTATATTGCCAAAAATATTTAATATAGATGTTGCAAAAATCAAACGAAAAAAAAATATATATACTGTTTTCCAATTAATCGTGAGCTGGATGCTGGGCGAGTTACAATTTTTCTTTTTCATGTTATCAAATACTAATATGAGCACATTCATTAATAAGGTTAATTGTCGTCTCTGTTGATGATATAATGCATTTTATATTTAGCTAGCTGAATCTAATCCACATTTTAATAAGTATATAATGACCAGACTACTCTAAACTGTTTCCATACTAAAATCTTAGTTTTTACTTGAGGTTATTATATAATGAGCATGAAAATGGTTGTTTGGAAAATCAGTAAATCACGTAGAGGCATTGAATTGTTCAAGTTGTCGATATTTTAAACTTTTGTTTCATCGGAGAAATGAGATCAAGGTTACCATTAAATCAGTTGGTTCGTATTGAAAGCACATTGATTTATTATTATGTTCTGTCGTATGCTCGACGATTATGAATACATTAAAGATGTTCACAGCGTATCAAATAGTTGGAACTTTTTGATCTCGTGCAGAGTGAATAAAAGTTATATCATTCGAAAGAGCAGAGAAAACTGACTGCTGTATGTTGATTTTCTCAAAGGATTATTCCCAAATCCCCGGCAGAAATAGCTTGATTCTTTCATTTTCTCTATTTCTTTTGCGAATCTTTTTTTCCTGTTCTTTCGATTGCATTGTACTCGTTCAAATGAATGTATACAAGTTTTACGTGAATAAAAATATAAAATTCTGTGCTATCATAAAGTTGATCAAACCATTTATTAAGTTTATATACTACAGTATTCTGCCATGATCATAAAAATTAGAACTGTATACTAAACAGGATTCATACACGCATTGCCAATTATCTGACGAGAAAATAATGTTGACTTCTCTGGATGATGTTCATTTGAATAATTAATTTATTTTAGTGTTTTATAAGTGAAATAACTTTTTATAAAATGAATCAGACGATATTATTGTAAATCAGTCGTCAATCGTTGTTTGGAGGATAACATTTTTTTCACAATAGAACTAACTGGAACGTGTTTTCTCATTCACACGAGAACAAGTAAACTGAAAAAGACATCACACACGAAAAGAAATTCGAGACAATCATTTGAACTTGTCAGGATCGCCATCTATATAATGAATATAAATGGACGATCCTTCGTATTAATATATTGAACATATCCCGGTAATTGGGTGGTTAACTTTTTCTCTCTGTGGTTGTATTTTTGTCGAGTTGACTATGAGCTGTTTTTCTTTTTTTCTTATTTTTGTTTTGTTTTTCGTTCATCTTTTTTGTAAAAGCTTAGGACTTAATACTTTTTGAAATAAAGTTATTGATCCATAAAAGAACCTAACAGAACTCTTATTGTGTCCAAGGTTTCGATTTTTTGTGAATGAATCGAATAATTCACAAATTGACGCACAAAATTTCAGATTTTTACCTTGAATTAGATGAAATCGGTAGGTAGTTTTATAATGAATATCAAAATACTTGAGATAAATGCTAAAATTGTGAATATCGAGATGCAAGTTTTTGTTTAAGAGTTTTTCCCCAAAGATAATACGATTATTATGAGATTGTTGTTTAGCTATTATCGATAGCATATTAAAAGATTTCGACTGGTTGAATAGCAATTGACAAAATTTTTGATGTTGTTGAGTGACATCTTTGTAAAGAATTTGAAGAACTAAATATCATTGTAAAACAAACACGAAGAAAAGGAATAGTTTAGTCACGAGTAGAAATTTTAAAAAAATACTCACCGATTCAAGAATGTTTTTATCCTTTTCGAAAGTCAATCATTCTGACTATCGGAAGTTAAGTCTTGTAATTTATAAATTAAAACGATACCCTTTTCACTGGTTTTGATCAATTTTAGTCAGTTCTGATGATGACTCATTTTTTGCCGAACGAATACCATCGTATTTAGGCTTAGTATCACCTAGTAATGACAACTCATATATACGTATGTGTATACAGTTAAATATAACGAATCTTCTCAAAATTATACACGTAAAAATTGTAGCGACCAAGAAAACAAAGAATGAATTATCTGAAAGTAGAACATTTTTTTGAAAACAAATTAGTTTACTGCTGTATTTTATCAATCGTATAATTTACAGTAAAATAGTTTCCAGCATTCACGAAGCTAGAAAAGTGAATAATTAAAACAATAATACAATTATGAATATTCAAAAAGCTGGCATTTCCTCGATGAGTTGGTAGTTAGCATTACTCTTACTATAACTAGACTGTAGCAAGAACTTTCGATCCATATATGAAATAACTCAAGAGAGTTAACTACTATCACACAAAGAAAAGAGAAAAATAAAACTTTGACTCCGATAATGCGCGATCATATAGCATGGGATTCAGGTGTAGACCGTTTCATCAAGATTTATTCATTGCATCTATCATTTGAAAGTATCTTGTGAAGATTGCGAGACATCGTTTGCCATGTTTTGTGGAACTCATATATATTTTCGGAGAAAACAGTCGACGCAAGTTTTAAAGTCAGTGTTTTGCTGACCCTCCAACACTCTTCCCATTACAGATATTAGTAATTAAAATATGTCCTCACTAATTAGAGATCATATTAATTAGGATCCGGTCTCTCTCTCTCTTCTCTTTTGCCAGAACAAAGAAACAAAGCAAAACCATAACCACTATACCGACGACAGCAAATGGGTAATGCCCAATATGTACATAGTTTAGAAATAAAACGAATTTTCACCAAAGAATTTTACGTAAGCTATTCTTTCATCAGTTTATCCCAAAAGGGCTGCACTAGTAATCTTTTTTCACTGCAGATAATTCAAATAAATATATCTATATTTTGTTTCAATTTTTGCAAAAGTATAAAAAAAAGATGTTATGCTCATTTATTTATGACTGGTATTATAAATTAACTAAAAAATCTTACTTATTGCGAGTGTATACTTATCAATTATTACTTTTCTAGCTTCGTGAATAAATATAGTGTGTTTATTAATAAAATCCGTATGTTTATAATCACTATTAAAATTGTTGCGTATATCAATTGTTATGCACAAAATCATTGAAAAAATCATTCACAATAATTCGTACAACAAATAGAATGGTTTACAGTTTCATGTTAGAAACAAATAAGATTTCATATTTTATAATTAGATTGACTTCATTATCATATTCTTAAATTAGATTTTAATGTAATTCAACAAGCCTTTATTCACAGTTAATATCATTTTGATAATTTATATGGTATCAATCCTTATTTAAATAAAATAAATTTATTAGACTATAGTCTATATTATTATATGTTTGTCACTAGATTCTTTTGAGAGAAATCTCGTAATATATATTTATATAGAAAAGATTTGTTTCCTTTTAAAGATAATAAAACATAAGCTACTTGATAGACTTCCTATATTATTTTATCATAAAGACTAGGAAATGGAATAATTGCTATAATCAAAAATTGATATACGTTCACTTCTATTTCTTTGAATAAGCTCATAAAACTTATTTATTCAATATTGAAATGTGAATATCTTGCTTTTATTTTACTCTTCTATTAATACTCTTCCTTCTTCATAAAAACACTCTCTAACGCATTATGTACTTCATCCAAATGTAATAAAGACAAAAGTTCGAAAAAAGCATAGATGCAGCATCAGGGGCGTAAATAGGCGGGGGTGGAGGCGTGGGGCCTAACGCCCCCCTGTTTCCGAAAATTAATAGAAAAAAAGCGGTTCACGCCCACTGCTTTTGAAAATTTCGCTCTTTTTGGTTACCAAAACAGAAAAAACGTTTACGCCCCCTGCTTCCAAAAGTTCATTTTTTTAGATCATAAAAACAGAAAAATTAGAACTACGCCCCTAAGGGGAAAAGACGGCTCCTGGATCCTTGGATTCTGATGGTTCCTCGTGGATCCTGGTGGATTCTGTGGATTTTATTGGATTCTGCTGGATTCTGCTGGATTCAAGTGAATTCCAGTGAATTCTTATGGATTTTGGTGGATTTTTGAAGATATGCAAAGATCAGTATCAACTCCTTATCGCTGTCACTTGCTTTCTGTTTAGTCTAATTTTATGACTTATCCCGTCAGACTAAGTTCCTTGTTAAGGTTTTCTGTTGTAGCTTCTTGGATTGATATTCGTCTTTGCAACAGAAAGTCTCGTAATCATTAACATCCTGTACAGGTTATCCAGCAACTCTGTTTGCTGTCAAGGGAAAAGTTAAAAAAATAACTTGTAAATAGGGGTGGGCCATTAACATTAATTTAATATTAATGAAAAACATTAAAATTAATTTTAAAATTAATGTTTTCATTAATCATTAATATTAATGTCAATGTTCTTGAACGATATTAACGGTTAACGGAAACATTCACCATTAGTATGAATAGTAATGTTTTCGTTAATATTAGGGATTATATTTCCATTAATCATTAATATTTATAGTTAATGTTTTCATGAAAGCAATAACTTTCCATATTAAGTAATTAACGCTTTCGGAGAAAACATTAGCTATTAAGACCAGTTAATTGATTAATAATAGTAAATAATGTTTCCTTAGAAAAACCTAATTCACTAATATGGAAAGTTATTGCTTTCATGAAAACATTAACATTAATATTAATGAATTAAGGTTTTCTCAGAAAACATTAACCATTAATATTAATGACTAATGGAAGTCATTAATTAATGTCATCAATTAAGTTCCGTTAAAAAAAATGGTCCACCTCTACTTGTAAATTCCATGAAACACATGAAATTTGAATTTTTTTCATAAAAATATGGAATAGAGTGATGAATTTATTAACTACGTAGTAAGTAGCAATGATTCATGTATTTTTCAGTTTTTGCTATAGCCTTCACTACTATATTTAAAACAAAACTTGTACATAGCTGTCAGTTCATATATTTGAACCGATCGTTGCAGACCAAGTCATACTGATGTACTTGCTAGCACTTTGCAATTTAACATTCAGAATTAATCAATACACAGACAAAGTCATCGGTAGAAACAAAATAGTATTCTTCGTTTCAACAGTATCGTCTATATTACAAAAAGGCTAAATATTTTTTCAGGACTATTGTAACACATGCCCAGTCATAGAATAATATGACAAATAAACCCTTCGGTTCTTCTCTTTTTGTATACAATAAAATCTGTAAGTTTTTTTCTAAGCATTTAGATACAAGAAACGATATATAGACCATTTTGATCTTTGAGAAAATGAATTATCACTTCCGTAAGTTTTTCAAAACACGATGAAAATCATAGATCCTACGTATATGAGTCTCGCTGTTCTCCTTAGCAACTGCAAATTGTTTAAAATATCGATATAAACTCATTATTCAACATGGATCCTAACGGATTCTATGTATTCTGGTGGATCCTGGTGGATTCTAGAATCCATCAGGAGTCGCTTTTCCCCCCTTGTACGTCCACATGCTCTGAGACCTGACTTACGCCCCTGTGCAGCATATTTCATTCGAACATAACTCAGGAAGAAAGCACGTTTATTCAATGATATCAAGTAGAAATGTTTATTTCTTCTCTCTTGTATATAAGTTCTTTTATTAAATCAACGAGTATTTCACACACATGTTTTTACATTCATTTTTATTTAATATAACTATGAACATTTATTCACAATCATGAATGCAATGTCATGTGTGCCAAAAGTTAGAAATAATTATTTAAATTTTTTTTTGATTTTATCAAAGACTAATTGTGTTGTGCGTCTCTAAATGAAATAATCGTTAATTTCTGAAAAAGAGAATAAACGCGTTGACATACATTGCACAATCGTTTTATTAATTCATCAACGTTGTCGAAATTATCTTTCAATGAATTTGGTTCAAGTTCAATACATGTTTCAGTCAACTTTTTGCCGTCTTCAATCTAAATGTATCAGCATTGTAGTCTTTAAAAAATTAAGAAAGTAAGGACGTACTACATTTTCATATTTTAGATAGAATAATGATGTCTGTATAGTCCTCATCGCGTCGCTTTGACTGATTTTTTTGTTATTTGCAAAATCCAACGATGCAATTGTACGTACAACATCAAATATGAATTTATAATCGCGTTCGAAGATCTAGATGATAAAAAACAAAGATTCAATAAAAACAATTTTAACTCTTACTGAACCAGAGAGAATAGTCATTTTATTTAATACGAGAATGAGGATGACGATGAGATATACAGCTCTATTTTAACTTTTTTCTTTACTCATATGTAGAATTGTTTTTTTTTATTAGAGAGAGAGAGAGTGGTCAACACAAGAAAAATCTTACCACTGGTTTTGCAGCCATTACTAATCATAAACCAACAACAGAAAGATTAACGACTTTTATTCGAACTAATTGAAATCTATATGTGAATCAGGGTTGCCAATCGTACCCCATTTAAGCCTTTTGTACTTAGAAAAAAAGTTGTACCTCTGAGGTACGCTTTTTTGTACCCCATCAGCATTTTTCAATGTTACAACCACTATCATCCATATTTTGGCTGAAATTCAGAAAATTTCTGCTTCTTTATCCGACATTTACTCGTATTGATAAAGATGTCAAGCCTCATTTTGAAATTCGCAAAATTATTTCTTATGTGTACTGAATTCCTTGCTCGAATCCCAGATCGAACAGTCCGGCCTGGAAACGGCCGGTTCCGGGTAGTTCCGCTGATTTTGTGGATGCAGTATTCCGGTTGGAAAATTTTCAGATATTTTCCGCTGATTTCCGATCAATTCCTGCCTGAAAGCACCGGAACTTGACAGGAATCCGCCGGAAAAGTCCGGCTATGTTTTTGACCGGAATACTCCCAGGAGATTCAATCCGACCAATGGATCCGATCGTTTCCGGCATCGGATCCTATGAATTCCGTTGCTTTTCGGTCGGTTCTGTTGAATTCCGACGATTTCCTAACTAACGGATTCCGGTTCGGTTTCCGCCGGAAAAATTCCGTTAAGTTTCGCAAAATTTCGACCCGGAATTCGTCGAAAATCGACGGAACCGATGGGGATTGATCGGAAATGGTTCGACGAAATCTGAACCGGAATCCGCTAGTTAGGAAATCGTCGGAATTCAACAGAACCGATCGGTTCCGATCAATTTCGACGTACCCTGATTCTCCTGGGCTGCTTCCATGTTCCAGCGATTTCCCGTGTTTTCCTGCAGGATATGATGACTTCCCCACATATTTCCTGGAGTATCCTACGGGATCCGGTGACCGGAATGTTCGACCTGGAATGCATTTGTCGAAGGCGTTTGAGTCATATGAAAAACGCATGGACAGCCAGTCGAAATTTGATGGCGATAATGAAAAAATAGCTGCTGAATTGAAAATCAGATTGAATAATACTATGAAATGTGAAGAGTTTTTTCTTTTGCTCAAAGACAACCACAACTGATAAAGTGTGCTAAAAGTCAACAAAAATACAGTTTCGAAAAAAAGCGTGCGACAATCAGTGTAAATACAAATCGAGAAGGTTCGCTTTGAATAAGCATCGTTTTATTATGGTTGAATTAAATAGATGCATGTCAAAATGAAATTTTATTGTGAATATAGTTATTGGAAAATAAAGATTTCAATTTGAAAGATAGGTTTCATAGTAACAACAAAAACTGAGAATGCTCTTTCCAGATTGAAAGTAGTTTTCAGAAACTGATTTCCGTCGCTGATGAGCATTGTGAAAGATGTAAACTGCGTATCTCACGACTGTACCCCATTTACAACTGAGTTGTACCCGACGTGCACCCCATTTCGGGACCTGAACAGCTGCCAACCCTGATGTGACTGTTGCGCATAAGTTTTAACAAAAGAAAGAGAGAATCAAAAATCGTTATGACCTTATCTTTCTATCCCTCTATGATGAACGAATTTTCACGAAAGAAGAAAAGTCAAACGAATGACACTCCTTTTAAACTTGACATATGTCCATAAAATAAAATACAAGGAGAATTACTATAAAAAGGATAAAAGAGTGTGTAAATGAATCATCTCAAACAAATACAAATATCTAACAATATTCTCTATTTGTTATACAACACCTTTGTTTTCAGTAAAAATTTTATTTTATAAATTAATACTTTTCATATAAATAATCGACTTCCTAGGACAACCACATGATGTTTTGCTTTTGTATTGGATAGAGAACGAAAAGGTCTGGTTAATGTACTTCTCTCGATACAATCATGAAACGAATCATCTTTCTTATCAATGATCATTGAAATAAACAAATAGCTCACATTACTATTCTTTATTGTAGTCGATTACGATGTCATCGAATAAAGATTTTCAAGTTTATTTAACGGGTGCTTTTGCTGCCATAGGAGGACTTCTGTTCGGATATGATACTGGAGTTATCTCAGGTGTACTTACAATGTCAGATTTTCTTCTGGCATTTGGTGGTCCAGCTGCTGTTGTACGTGGTTCATTACTAAGTTCTGTTTCGGGTTCCATTGTGGGTATTATGCTTGTTGGTTGTTTCCTTGGTGCACTTTTAGCAGGTCCAGCCGGTGATCGTTTTTCACGAAAATATTCCATAGTAATTTTTGCCTTGGTTTTTATCGTTAGTGCTATTTTACAAACAGGATCATTCAATTTGTTCATGCTACTTCTATCACGTTTTGTCGCTGGTAAGATGTTAAATAGGATTTAGATAGAATTCTTTTTTCTCATTCCAACATAGGAATATCGGTTGGTGCATTATCAATGCTTGTACCCGTATATCAATCAGAAATAGCTACGAAAAATATTCGTGGACGACTTATATCATTGCAACAGTGGGCTATTACAATAGGTATTGCAATTAGTTTTTGGATAAATTATGGTAAATAACTAGTATGAAAATAATATAAAAAAAATTATTTTATATATTAATTTATCTCAGGTACTAATGTCTGGTTTTTTGGTACTAGTGCTGCATGGCGTATACCATTAGCATTACAAATCGTTCCTGCTTTGACTCTTGCAGTTGGTATTCTATTTTTTCCATTTTCACCACGTTGGCTGATGGCAGTAGGTCGTGATAGTGAAGCATTGTGTGTTCTCAGTAAAATTCGTTCCGTTTCATCAATTGAATGTCTCGACGAATATAACGATATAAAAAATGAAATTGATCTTGAGCGCGAACAAGCTGTTAAATCTTATGCACAATTTTTTTATCCACCACTTCGTCGTCGTTTAATACTTGGTGTAAGTATACAAATTCTACAACAACTTACTGGTATTAATTCTGTTATGTATTATGCACCGGAAATTTTCAAGCAAGCTGGTTTAAATGATCAAGGCGCATCGTTACTTGCAACAGGCATTAATGGATTTGTATTGATTATTGCAACGATACCAGCTATTTTATATATTGATAAATTGGGTCGACGTTTTATATTGATTAGTGGAGCATTACTTATGACGTTATCAATGTTAATTATGGGTGGAACGATGGGAGTTCATGGATATACACATTTTAATGAAACACTAGGTACTGTTCAAGTTATTATACCAAATCAAACAGCATCTTATGTTATTATATTTTTTGTTTACGTATTCGTTGCGTCGTTTGCATTTAGTTGGGGACCAACTGCTTGGGTTTATTGTACAGAAATTTTTCCATTGAGTATGCGTTCGAAAGGTACGTCAATAACAACAGCTGCTAATTGGGCAACGAATTGTATAGTTTCATTTCTTGTACCAGCACTTCTTGAAAGTCTTACATATGGTACTTATCTTATTTTTGGTATATTTTGTATTATTATGGGCATTATAATATATTTATTTTATCCGGAAACAAATGGCAAAAGTTTAGAAGATATGGACCTTGTTTTTGGCCAATCAATATTTGCAGTTAAACCATGTGGAGAAAAAGTAAAACCTCGAATGAAATCTAAAGAAAAACATGGAATTCATACAAATCAAGCATTTTCGCACAATGAACATATTCAGATTTATCGTTTTTAATTTAGTGAATGAATAAAGTAGAATAATGTGCATGATTTTTTTTCCGAATATTTATGTATAATAGATTAGAATGAAATATCAACATTAGACATTTTTATTATTGATATTCTATTGTAACTGTTTGTTTAGATGATATTAATTTCGATTCGAATAAACAAATGAGTACAAACAAGAATAAGAATAAAATTTAACCATAGCTGCGCCGATACAAATACAAGTTGTATCGCCCAACTACATCGTATCTACGTTACATTGTGTCGAGATATATATCCCTGAAAAACCTCCAATTCATGAATCATGTAACGGCATGTATCGGACTTCTGTCACAATGTACCCATATATATACCTACGAAAAACCTAGAATTCATGACTCATGTAACGGCATGTATCGGCTTGCATCGACCCTCTCTTACAATGTATCCATATATATACCCCTAAAAAACCTAGAATTCATGAATCAAGTAACGGGATGTAACGGCATGTATCGGCTTGTATCGAGCCTCTGTTACAATGTATCCATATATATACCCCTGAAAAACCTAGAATTCATGAATCATGTAACGGCATGTA
>OENM01000054.1:121095-178464 GCA_900239745.1 Rotaria magnacalcarata
TACATGCCGTTACATGATTCATGAATTCTAGGTTTTCCAGGGATATATATATATATATGGAAACAATGTGACAGATACGATGTCGATGGGCGATACAAATTGTATCCGTATCGACGCACCCCTCAATTTAACACTCAACCTACGATTTGATTACTGGCAGAATTAAGAAATCTCATTTCAGTCTATATGCTGAAAAAATCTTTCAAACTGTATTTGAAAATTAGATATTACCTTAGAGTATTGATTACATATGTTCCAACGACATAAAAATGATGTTGTTTTTTCCGTACTTAAGTTCTCTACAAACTATACAAAACGATAATTTTTAAGCAGAACTGAACGATGATTTTAAATGATGAGCACACTTAGGTTTTCATTAAGTATGATACATGTAAAAACATTTGTGAAATGGATACCTGAAGTATTCCAAAGTATCCGGCATTGAATTTAACAAAGTATAATTCTGCATAGGATATGAGAGTTTTGTATTCGATGTAGTGTAAAATTGATAGTAGTAAGTTTGAGAGGCCAACACTTGTGTACCCTTTATTCGATTTTTGAATAAAGGGTAGTGAAGAATAGAAAGTATGCACTTGCTTATATTTTAGTTATTACGATAGATGACGACCTCTGTCGATCTCATCTATATATGATGAGGTTTGTTGCTGTCAGAGCAATAATATATTAGTCATAATGACTCCAATTATATATTGTATGTACATTACAACTGATTCTATAATTTTTTGAATATTTTCTTTAGCCATGGTTGAACAGAAAGATTTACTTGTTGTCTAATAGTAAAAATGGATTGGAAATCGGATATTATATGTCAATTGAAAGACCAAAAACAACACTGGAATGTGTATGATGAGATTGTAGAACATTGTATGCGATTTCGCTATTTCTAAATCATATTCGATTTCGTTTCTTCTTATATTCAATAGATAATCGTCTTCTGGACAGCAATACTAATCTTCAAATACGATGTGTTAAGTTTGAAAATGATGTTAATCATTTGCGTTTAGCTAATGCAGGATTAGAGAAAGCATCAGAAGCTAGGTTAGATTGCTTACGAATAAATATCTCAAGTATTGATTTATTTTATTGTCTTTCTAGTCAAGCAATAGCAAATGTGAATAATAAATTAACAGTAGCCAATGAAGAAGTTGTTATGCATTTACGAGAAAAGGGAGAAGTAAATTAGACAAAGAACCAAATCATTTGACGTAAAAATTCGAATTATCTATTTTTAGCTCGCAAGAGAAGTTCTTCGACTAAATCATGCATTAAAAGAATCTAATGAAAAATCGACTGATAATGAAATTAAGTGTGTATTAAGGAATAAGAAAACAAAAAAAAAATTATTATTTATAATTTTATGGTTTCAGACTTCAACAATATAAAAATGAAAGCGAACAATTAAAGAAGACAGTCGAAAAATTAGAATCTGAAGTCAAAGAACTAGTGGAAATAAATGAAGTAATTATATATATTTTATTCAGTATGAATCAATAATGTTTTTCTTATCTTAGGTTCTTCGAGAGGAGTTTTCAGCTGTTCAAAATCAATTTGATCAATTGCAAGTGGATTACAATCGAATAAAACCATCTTTTCGCGAACTTGAACTCGAATTAGAAAAAGAAAAAAGGACAAATGTACAACGTGAAACAGAACTCATAGAATGTAAAAAAGTTCAATTAGAAATGCTCAATGCTGAAGTTGAACGGTTTAGTAGGTAACGTAACTTTTTCCACTGAAACCGCTCAATAAATTTAAAGCAAGAAGACACAATTTCAAAATGAAGGGTGGTCCACAGAGATTGTAGGCCTCAGTAATTTGCATATTTCTCATAAGATATTCAACAGAACGAAATAGCATAACTGATATTCTTTTTCCGAAGTAATGAGTCTATTGGATCTGAAGAACGTCACGCTCAATTAAACTTTTTTTATACTCGATGCAATCAATATCTTTAACCCTTTAGAGCCGGGTGTTGCCAAATGGCAACATTTTCCCCTAGGGCGGTACGGCAATTTTCAAACAGCCGGCCGGAAAGGGTTAACAACACAACATGAGCTATTAAAAGAGAAGATTTCAAAACGATGAATTAGTTGAATAAATGAATATTATTGCCAAAAAATAGAATAGCAATTGACCTATTTCATTGATTAATAACAGAAGATTTGGATGTAGCGTCTAGATACGGCAAGCAACTGTATGTACAACACAATGAAGCACTTGAACATATTTCTATCTTTTTGGCTAGTAATAATAGTCAAATAGTTAATTGGATCAACAATTGATTGAGATATGATGTAGACGTATTTGAGAATTTGATTTGTATCGTTTCATAGAAATAAATGTAATATGAAAGTTTAAAAACAATTGAACGATTTTTTCTGACGAATCGAATAAAATGTAGCATCGCATCTAAATGAATGTATATGCTTGCCATAGATCATAAATGGGATTTTTCGAAAGCTTGATGATCAATAGAGCTAAAAACTTGTATTCATTTTCTTCTTGTTGTAGACGAACTCAACAGCATCGTACATCGGAAACTGCAGATGGTGGTATGGGCTCGATTTCAAAGGACCAACATTCAAGTAGTACCGTTTGTAGAAACTCCAATACTGCATCAATGATGAATAGTGATACAATATCAAATTCTTCGGACGACTCATCGAAGCGAGAGGGAAGAAGTACTACAAGCGGTTCGATGTCTGGAGGAGGAAGTTTATTAGGAAGTATTCGACGTATATTTGCTCCAGGTGCAATCAATGTTACGAATGATAGACTCTATCGAACATCGGCATGCTATGTTTCAAGTTCTGTTCCAACACATGAAGTCCATCATTGGGTAAAAACATCAAATATAAAATTTTGCTTTGATTCATCTATGCAAAGTCTAATTAGTTCTAATTGTGTATATGAGAATATTTACTGGTACATTTTTGCCGTAGATAATATGAATAGTTAAGTAAATACGCAGGATTTATTTCATTCTAAAACAAAAACCTAAAAAAAATATCTATTCGTTGTATTCTACTATTGTACGCATTCATTTTGTTGATCTATTCATTAGGTTCAAGTCGACCAACAACTATTCGAAAACTTCCCAGAAAGAGGACGATAGTTATTTCCTGAGAAATGCCACTATTCTTAATTGTATTTATTCTTTTCGGTTTTTTTTAATATCTCATGGGTCTATAAATCTCATATGGATTGATCAAGTGTTGCTTTCGTGTTGTCTAGAACAATACTAGAGAGAGAGAAAGAATCGGAAGATGAATTATCCTTTCTTGATTATAATTCTATTACTCATAAGAATACGAAGATTACGTATTTATCAAAAATTGACCTGGCGCTTTTCGTCACACAATCATTTTATACTGAAATCGATTAATCATAGATAGGTTAAAGAAAACTTTCCTTACTTTAGGATTGCACTGAATTAGAAGTCTATACTCTTCTATTTCAACCATCGGGATCAATCTTAGCGACAGGATGTAGTGATAAAATGGTTCATCTATGGGATGTTTCATCGGCCGGTCAACCCTATAAATATGGTTCACTTGGTGGTAGTCTTGGAGCAATCAATGCACTTGATTTTGACAATGAAGGAGTAAATAGATTATCATGTTTACACTTTATTTTCACTATTCACTAAATGATAGGCTCGTTTGCTTGCTGGTTGTTCAAGTGATACGGCATACATTTGGTCATATGGTGATAATCGAGTCCTTAAACATACATTCACCGGTCATAGTGGTATTATACGTACATGTAAATTTATTTCTGGAACTAAATTAGCAACCGGTAGTGCTGATCGTTTAATTAAAATATGGGATTTACAAAGTCAACAATGTAAAATTTGCTTTTCAAAAGCATATATTTTAATTTTCTCTACAATATTTTTGAAGGTACACGAAATTTATTTGTCGGATCCAAATGTCATGATTTAGTTGTAATAGATGCAATTGGTACAATGATAAGTGGACATTATGATAAAAAAATTCGTATATGGGACGCATATACTGATAAATGTCGAACTGAATTACAATGTAATGCAGCAATTACGTCGTTATATTACAATGCCGGTATAGGAAAAAAACAAATTCTTGTATAAAAATTTGATGTCTTTTTTTGTTGTTGCTTTCTATAGAAAAACATCAATTATTAGCATGTTTAAGAGATGATACACTTAAATTAATTGATTTAAGACAAAATAATGTTCTATATACATTTAATCATGATGATTTCAAGGTGAGTACAGACACAAATAAAGCTGTATTGTCACCGGATGGTCGCTACGCGTGTGTTGGTTCTCAAGATGGAACTATATTTATATTTAATACGACAAATGGAATGTGTGAAACAGAATTAAGCAAAAAGCATACGTATGCAATAGGCAAATGTTTGATTTAGGATTTTATTTTTATCTTTGTAGAACCATGGTGACTTCCGTAGCATGGCATCCTGAAGGACGATTTGTAGCTTCTTGTGAAAAACATCGACGTGTAGTTCTTTGGAGCGATTAGATTTTTTATTTGTTACCAGAAATTTCAATATTTTTGTGATACTACGACGAAAGCCTTGTGCATATATATGTATTTTTTTTTCTAATGTGTAAAATTAAACCAATAATTTCTATCATGTGTGTCAATCATATTTTTTTTTTATTTACCAGTTGTTATTTTTCTTAGGTTTCGAAGGATGAATATGAGAGTTGTTTATAGAGAATATAATCATAAAAAATATGGCAAAGATAATTCCCATGTACTGATCTTAGACATTCTATGCTTTTCAAAATTGTTACCTCTATTTTTAAATTCCATTGATCAGCCCGCGTCTCTAATTGAGCTAATTTTAGACGAAAAAAAAACTGCGATCAGCATAGACTAAATGATAGGACAAAATGTATGATTTATATGTGTGATAGAAATCACAGGCAAATATGTACTTGAGATGTTAGCATTTTACGTTCGACAATCCAGACTAATTCTGAATGATTTGATTTGTCGCTTTGTTTTTTTTTGTATAAATAATATTGTATTTTTTCTTTGTAATTGATTCCTTTCATATGCATTTCAATAAAAGTTCTTATACTTTCGAGATGGAGCTTTTTTGTTATCTTTTTTTTATGGCATCAAATAACTCAAAGTTATTATGAATACTAAAAATGTACTCGACACAAAAGTGCAGCTTTCCGATTGAGAAGAAGTCCGAACTTTAAATGTAGATATCAAGGCTAAAATGCCATTCTATTCCTTTTGGAGAAAAATAATATTTTCTATCTGCAGATAATACATGCCACTGTCAACATTATAATGGTTTATGGGATTTCTATTTTCACAAAACAGAATATTGTATGCTATGCTGAAAATGTTAAATTATATTTTCTTCTGTCTTATGAAGAAATAGAAGTTACGATTAATAAACTTCTCTTTCGTCTACTTTCCGCGTATGGTGAAACATTATAATTACCATCTTACGTGACGAACACAAATTGCCAGTGGGCATAATTCACAAGCCAAATGACGTGCCACTATTACTTGTCATTTACCATCTAAGCAGTTGCATCTTGTTTGACATTTGTATTCCATAGAGATTAGCCTAATGTGTTTTTACTTTTCAAATTAATTTTTCGCATTTCATATGCATCAAGAAAAAACAATGAGCTGTAATAGTTTCAAGGTTATTCGGACATGAACTTCTGTTTAATGTAACTAAATGACAATTCATCAGTTCATAGAAGTTTGTTTTCATATGTAACTCAAGGCCTCTTAGTACTATTGAGAAGATTTATCTATAATGCAAATGTTTTCAAAAGTATTGGGAAAAAATAATTTCGACACGGTTGAAAATTGTTAATGTCGTGCCTTATATATGTTGGAGGAGAAATTAAAATTCCCCTAGGGCAAATTAAAATTTTTTGTATTTTTTATATAATTTTCGGAAATAGGTAAAAATGAATATTCGTCTTGAGGTCTGGACAGGAATGTTCGTGCGAATGTCAATCATCTGTGTGAGTGTAGCTGTACAAAGTCAGTTTGAATACACAATATAAGTGCGGGTGAGAGTTTGATTAGTACGGGCTCACATCCTTCCACACTCACACCTACACCATCACACAAACAGTACGTTTTTGCCTATTTCAGAAAAATTGAAAATTATATAAAAAATCAAAAACTTTTAATTTGCTCTAGGTGAGATTAAAATTTTAATTTCCCCTAGGGGAAATCTTAATTGCCCTGAATTTTAATTTCCCCTCCAACATATATATATATATGACATTTCTTGTAATATTATCATGTCTTCAAGAGATAAAAATATGAAACATGACAGTTGCATTTATTTTTTGTGTGGTAGATTTTGCAAATTTGTTTTTTACTTTTTCTTCTTCTTTTGACTTATTAGTCGAGGTGACGCATGACACAGATTTATTTAAACTTATGGGTTAGACGAGCTAAATGCAGAATCCATATCGAATGTATAAGTAAGACAGACGACAGGTTTTTATTTTTAGTTTATACTGATTTGTCTGCTGGCATCACAGCGGCCCTCCAAAAACAAATAGGAATTTTTATATAGGATAGGTCTAAAATAAATCATGAGATGTCTAATTCGAATTCGAATATAAATGGACACCCAACTGCATGGTATCAATTCGAAAACAAGTGATAGAAATAGATTTAGTTTTAGATTCAGTTTAAGATGGAGTGGGTGTGAGTTGAAGGGTGACTGTGGGTGGCGGCACGAGTGAGGGGTGGGTAGGAGGGGTACCCAGATAAGGCGTTGGTATAGGGGTATATATGCATTCACATGTCGCATATATCAGAAAGTTAAACTAAAACTAAATCTAGGAATAGATTTAGTTTTGGTTTAGCTTTTTCTTTTCTCCATTTATATTCGAACTCGAATTAGACAACTACTCATTTAGATGACGTGTTGAACGCTTATCAAGAATTTTTTGAATTTGTTCAGAAGAATCTTCAATTGTTTGAAAAAGAATAGGAATTTAGGAAAAAAGCTCAAAATATAGTCTATTATAGGATCAATTTTTAAAATATAGGAAATAGAGGATATATAGTACTGCTGCGAAGCCAGTTTGTCTGAAACTAGGAAGCGCTTGTCTTCTATTATTATTATCATAGTCTAATGAGGAAAGTTTTCTAGTTGATTAATTGCTTTTGAATCGAGGCAATATGCATCGTTGAAATTCTAATTAGTTACAAATATGCTGAAAAGAATTAGTGCTAGTATTTTGTAGGGTTTTTGTCTTATGTTTTTTATTCTTTTATTAAGAGCGATATTTCTTTCAAGAACTATTCTTTGAGTTTCCACATACATATAGATCCTAATTAGCGTAGTTTATTATCAATATTCTAAGCTTTACATTGCTCCTTTCTTTAAATGCCGCCAGGATAAAATCATGTCTTTTATATTATGCATATACACCAGTGAGCTCTTTGTAATTATATGAGAAAGGCAACAAAAATTAACATAAAATAATCTCTCTCTCTCTCTCGCTCTAAGTAATATTTGGAAATCAAGTTTTCTGATGTTCCTATATGTCACTGTGATACTATGCTAAAAATGATGATATACAAGTAGAATATTTAAATAATAGTATAAACTATTGTCAGTATAATCAAACGAAGTCTCCTGATGCCCATTATCTTGCCAGAAGAGAGATTAATCAATTATGGACTTGTCTTGGAATGTTCTGTGGTTGTAAATAGATTATCTACATATATTCCCATGCTATATAATCTTCTTCATTAGACAACCGACAATAAATTTTCATTTTTCTATATGCAATTTTATATTTTTGTTCGTATAAAATAAAAGTTGCAAAGCAGAACAAGAAAAAAAAGAGAAGACACACAAATATGAGAAGACGAAATGCTATGAATTGCGTAAAAAGCTCACACACACGCGCACGCACACAAACAAATGAAAACACAAAAATAAAATGGCTCGTCAAGTTTTGTTCTATATTGATATATAATATTTGAGAAACCGGTTATGAGCATTCAATATGTTCACCGTCATCTATCATTAGAAAAACTCTTTTGTTTTTATTTGTCTAGATGTGTATCACAGCGTATCACACGGCTGCTTTAGGATTGCCGTTATTTCGTTTAGGAGGCGCCATGTTTGCTAGCATTGGCAGTTGTAATTGATTTTCTCCATAAGTATTTTCTAAGTATTCTTGTCGTCGAACTTTTTCATTTAAACCTTTACAACGACAACAGATTATTTCACGAAATGGTATTCGAAATTCTCGATTAAATTTGGAATAAATCAATGGGTTTAACATTGATGATGAATAACCAAACCATAACAAAACTGAATCAAGCCACAGGGGTGCATTTAATGTTCTTGCTGGACCTGATAGACCTGTTATATATTCATGTAAAGGCTTTATTATTGCAAACGACATAAATGGAAGCCAACAGACAATAAATGTTCCTAAAATAACACCAAGTGTACGTATCGCTTTTTGATTTGGTAAATGAACATGACGAAATATTGAATAACGACGTTGGACAAATACGGATAAACGACCATTGAATGGTTGACTTAAACGACGACCTAAACATCGTGCTGGAGATAGAAGACGTGGCGATTTCGATCCCTGTATTGGACTGTTTTCTGAACGCTTCGATATTCTTTTTCCACCTGTTGTTAATGATTGTTCTTCATTTAAATTTGAATGAGATACATTTAAAAATAATTGCGGAGATGA
Source organism: Rotaria magnacalcarata (assembly GCA_900239745.1). Lineage (NCBI taxonomy): Eukaryota > Metazoa > Rotifera > Eurotatoria > Philodinida > Philodinidae > Rotaria > Rotaria magnacalcarata. The sequence goes on from OENM01000054.1 coordinate 129,851, forward strand.
ACAACTATTTCCATTTAATTGCTGTTGTGATAGCAAAGCGGATGCTTGTCCAATGTTTGTTGATGTACAATTATTGGTTAAAAATTGAGACATTTGAATACTTGATCGAGAATCCATAGCTGTTCGAGCTGTTCGATAAATATTAGCATAGATAATCAGTACAGCAATAAGGGGAATGTAGAATGAAAGCATCGTTGCAAATACTTGATAGTGCAATTTAGGATTTACTTGACAAGTAGGCAGGTTCTCAGATGGACCTAAAGATTAAAATAAAAAAATTCAATTATACCGAAGTAAAATCTTAAGAAATTTGTAAATTTTCGAAATAGAAAAAGGTTTCAGTAGATAACTGTCTTTTGTTTTACTAAACTATAATTTTTCGGTTAAACGAAAAGCTTGACTGAAATAACTTTCTGAGTTCTTTGTTGTTTTAATCTAGAAATTACATGAATATTTGATACTTACGTCCCCAACCTAAAATAGGTGGTAATGAAACAAGTGCACTGAGTATCCAAACACCGGCTATCATTAATGAAAGTAATTTAACTTTACGCATTGGAGCATATTTAAATGGATGATTAATAATACAATAACGATCGATTGAAATAACAAGAAAATTCAATATTGATGAAGTACACAAGAGAACATCAGTTGATGTCCATATGTCACACATGATTGAACCTAAAAGCCATCTATAATTTGTTATTTCAGGCACTAGAAAAATTAAAATAGAAAATAGAAATAAATTTCAATAAATATTTTTTTACCCATAGCTAATGGCATAATAAATAAACCGACTAAAATGTCACTAACAGCAAGACTAACAATTAATATATTGGATGCTGTTTGTAATTTTCGTACAAGACAAACAGCAAGTATAACAACAAGATTTCCGACAATTGTCACAAGACACATTAATGAACAAACACTAAGAATTATAATTATTTGAGCTTTAGTACGACTTTCTTCTTCATGATATTCTGAAATATTTGTTTTATTAATAAGTTCATTATTAAATACTGTTGTTGTTATTGTTGTTGGCAGTATTGTTGATGATAAAACAGATACTGCTGCATTGATTCGTCGTCGAGAGTTATTAAACATTGTTGTTGTTGTTGTTGTTCCATTTGTCGTTATAATGGAAGAAAAAGATGGAGTTCGTTGTTCTTGTTGATTGACAACTTGTTGTTGGACAGCGGCGACTGATGAAAGCAAGGAAAAGATTGATAAAAACGAAATAAATATTGATGTACGCCTTGAATAAATCACCGGCTGAAAACTTGATAACGACAGTCGACTGACTCGACGACTGCTTAAAAAAGCCAATATCGACTCTTAAAAAATAACACAAATAATAAATGAAGATCTTAGTCTGCCATAGACACATGACAATTCGCTTTTATTACAATTACGATTTCTGCACGAATGATCTCTCTACTTCCTTGGTTCAGAGATAAAAAATTTATAACAAAAATGTATTCATCACACCGGAGATTACTTAGTTATTTATAGTAAACTTAGCTTTATGCTTCTGTTAAGCAGTAATAAAGAACAAAACGGTGTGTTGGAAAAATGTCGAAACGTACATATTAACGTGGAAAAATGTCGAAAGCGAAAAATAAAAAAACAATGATGCCTCAAGTATATGGCGATTGTAACCACACATGCTTCATTGTTTTTTCTTAGAATTTTACTAGTGTAGAATTTTAGTTAGTATTGATAGGAATGACTAATTATTGATACAAGAAACAACAACTAATAAAGATTGGATATGCACTATTAATTATTGTGCAGCTAACTGATTAAGATAATCGATTGATGAAAACTGTTTGCAATCATAGTCATCTTCCAGGAAAAGAAAAACTTGAGGTTCGTGACGCTCGTGAAAAAATGGCGCATTTGAAAAAACATTTTCTCGCCCTTAACATTTCAGCTTAATTTCATACAAAAAACATACACTACATTAGTTACAATTCTCTAAAAATATCAACTGACAATGTTTCATGTCAATATAATTTTTTCGACATTTTCCCTTTCGGCATTATGGCGGCCAACCAACAAAGTAAGCACAAGATGGGTCAAGAAGTGCATTCTATCATTAACTGATAAAGCTTCAAATAAATAGCTATTGATGACGCCTTATTGTATTTCTTTTCTAATAACTATATAGATAATCTCTGCGTTATTATTTTTGTTCCGGATAATTATCCAACGCGTTTTAATCATCAAAAAACAAATAATCAATAAATAAACGCTTGTTTGTATTATCTCAGAAATCCTAAGCATTAAACTATTTATTTTAATAACTTTACTTTGACAGAAAAAAATTATGTTTTTGATTTTTTAATATCCGGCAGTAACGGAATCAACTGCTCAACGTCTTTCTATCGTAACGTTGTGTTGATTTTTTGCTTGGAGTATTTTGACGTGGAAGAATGTGAGCAATTCAAATTTTTATATCTAACGGGGATACTGTAAATGTCGGCAATTCCTATACAAAAAGGCTCAATTGAAGGTCAACACGAACTAATTAATATATGAACAAACCTAATTATAGCCAATCGAGTTAGATTTCAAAAGAAATTAACTATTTGTTTGAACTTTTTTTTGTATGAAAAAAATTAAATGAAAATCTATCCCGAGCGGATGCAGTAAAAGAACAGTGATTGAGTCGACAATATCATTTATGAATCAATTAAAATGAGCATTCTTGTGCTACTGCAAGCAATATCCTATTCGACCGATTCACATATGAAAAATGACAGGAAGTGAGTATCAGTGTGTGCAAGAGCGATACATATACAATCTTGAGACGTCACTGTTTTCTTCTCTTTGGCTACCTCTTTTGAGTTATAACGAACGTCTAAAGACAGTTATTTTAAATTAAACAGTAAATTGAAGGCTTTCAGGACGTAATTATACGCTTAAGCACTTCGTTAGATTAATAACATCATGATATCTATCGTCTTTGATGTGTTCCTATCAATTAGAAAAATTACTCTACAGAGCTACATCGGATTCATAGGAGACTTGATGTTTCGATATGCTCGACTATACAGATTCGACAACTGTTTTCTTTCACTTTCTCTTTCGATAGAAAACCTATTGAGTACCTTTTTTTTTTATCAATAATTAATTATTTTCCTTCTTTTTTCTTCTGCATGAAATTCAATTACTCTAAAAGCGATTAGAATATTAGTTTACTTCTGATTTAATCTATTAAATGGACATACTTTGCATAACAAGGCACAGTAATTATTTATAGAAATACGTATGTAAACTACAAGAAGAAACTTATTCTTTTTCAAAATTGGAGTCTTAAGCCACATAAATGATTCTAATTTGTTCATGTATTTTACGGACCTCACATTTCGCTACAATTCAATGCGAGATTTACTCCTTAACTTCAATGACGTCAATAAATATATTTTAGATTGAAGCATAAGACACGTACATTTTCATGATACCAAAAGAAAATCAATCTTAACATAAGTTTTTCTAAGCCTGTTTATAACTCTATTATGCCATCGAGAAACTATATTGCGTCGCGAGACGCATTATAAATGTTCTCTAGATTCTAATGAGTTTTTTTATTTTTACAAAATTACAAAAAATTCTTTCTCATCCTTATGTTACTAATATCTTTTAGTACTATAGATAATCGACTTAGGTGAAAATGACAAATTTACCATTGGTCGTATGTATTGCTGAGTCATGATGTAAAAACATGTTCTAAGATTAACAAATGATTAAGAATAGTAAAACCTCAGTATTTGATTCGTTTTGTTTTCACGGCCAAGAACAGTTCTGAATTTGTTCTTTTTTCTATAGAAACACTCAAGGGATATACGTCTAAAATGAAATTCAAAACACGTTGTCGAAATGTTTTGTATGCATAATAGCAAACAAGTCTCTATACGAAACTACGAAACATGCTAATACGTTTACACACACACACATATATATTAATATGAAATATTTACCATAGCTTTTCATCGTGCATGGTCAATAATAATGCGAAGATGAGCACGGAAGAATCCTGACGCACCAGCAGGAGGATTGATATAGACTTCAATAGTCAAGTATCAACGAAGAATTTATCTAGAAATAGAATAGCAATCATAGAAGAAGGACAAGAAGGAGAAGAAGAAAAAGCAATAAAAATGTTTTCATCAATTTGATAACCTAGGGTTATGTTCTTCTCATAGCATTAATAGATTTTAACGAACTTCATTCTTTTCTTACAGATACGATGAAAAACGAGACACGTATGTTTTACGAGAGCGAAAAATGGAGTTTTTTTCTTCGCCTGTTATGACAATATATATCCCGCTGTGTATATTACAATAGCAGTTATGTCTCTCTATGATCTTTTGTTGTTTATTACTTTTGTTATATAAAAAAAATCGTCAATGTATATATGTTGACAAGCGAGATATTACGGATGGCAACGACCCTAAGTAGTTTCATACGAGTGGCTTAAAAGACAAGGCTAATCTTGAATATTATCTATCTATATGCTGTCATATTCGGTTTGCATTTGGTTACAATTCACGTGTTTCAGTGCCCCATCCTATAGCCATTATTTGATACGAGAAAAGAAGTAATCGAGAAAAGAAAAAAGAAAAAGAGAAGAAAAAAGGAAAGAAAACTCGGCATTCTCGTCTTTCATGTGTAATCGTGGATCGGCTGGTTGTTAGAATAATTAGGAGGAGGTCTCTTCCATTTTTCTTTTTCTCTTCTCGGTTTTCCTTCTCTCTTCAATTTCTCTTGCATCACCATTAGTTTATAGATATATACACAGAGTAGCGGCCAATTTGAATGCGTGGCCAAATTCTGGCGAGCGAGAACGACCCGAGCAGAGAAAAACACAGGCGCTCACGTCAACCAAGCCAACATCAACAGAATGATGATGAATACTTGTAGGACAGACAGACAAACAACAACGACTGTTACATTAGAACAAACAAAGCAAAGCAAAGCAGAGAGAAGAACTAGTAGAAGATAAGATTGATTTGTTGGCCAGGCAAGATGTTCCTCGTATGCACTTGGCAATGTGCGACCACTGTGCCTACAACTGTTCTATTTTTCTGTTACAAGCAACGGTAATATAGTACAATGTATCTCATTCGCCAGTTGAATGATGTCCTTCATGTAGCATGCGTGCGCGCATGTATACACACACACACACATATATATATATATACACATCAAATGTATCTATTTTTAAAAGCGACATGGCAAAACATCGGCAAAAGATCATCACTAGATTTGGCGTTGATGTATTATTTCTGTCTCTCTTCAGCAATCACAAACCCACGAATAATAGTAACTAATATATCTGTCGGTTTTTCTCTTTCTTGATTTCGCGCTTTATTGACATCTACGAACTCACTTGGGACCCTATGAGCAGACGAACGAATAACAAACGCTCGGGACTTTCTAGTCGTATTTCTTTTGGGTTTTTACTTAACAAGTATAATAAACATCAATCATCCAATTGATCAAGGTGTTTCTGTAGATCGATGCTCATCTTTCTTCAAAAGGACAACGATAATAATATCTAGTAATTACTATCAATAACTGATGAAGCAGAATGATCATCATCATTAAAACACAATTTTCTGCTTGTTGACTCGAATACCAGACCTAAACGAAAGGATACTATGCTTAGAAAAACAAATATATATAGATATATATATTTGGTGACGAGCAAAGACTATTTATTATTATTGTCAAACAGAAAAGAGAGAAAAAAAGAAATATTGACATTCGACAATCTTGATCTGTATACAGCTGATTATTTTACTTTTTTGGTAAACAATTCATATTTTAGTAGTCATTAGACAAATCTTCTCGAGTTGTCTAAATCTATTATCAGATAAAAACGTGGTTAACTATCGCATACAACTAAGAACAGATCTAATTACTACTCATTCGGTTTTTTTTTACGTAAGATATATGATACAATCAAAAAATCGATCTATTAAGATAAACATCTAATCCATTTCGAATTATTAAGATTTCTTTTTTTCTCTCAAGAATATACCTTACTGTTACACCTGGTTTATTACACATTCAAGTGTATGAAATTGATGAAAATTTTAAAAATAGATTTTTTTCTTTTTCTAAGTACTTCATCGGCTGCATAGATACGTATATATAGAGCATGCCATGGTAACTTACGATGATGTCGAGTGAATTTACGTTAAAGTAATACTCGTGCAGTGCATTTGACTCCGTGAGATACTATACAAGAATAAACCTTGATGATGATGATGATGATGATTTTCAAAAAGAGATGTAAGAGCTCTCTTTCTCTCTATCACAATGTATGTCTAACATCAAGCTTCCGGCTCTTACTCCTCTTGATACTAGTGCACATCTAATAAGAAAAAGAGATATCGTTGAAAATTCATTTTGTGCTTGTCTATGCAAAACAATATGTCGATCTTTTGTCTTTTCTATTGCAAGAACAAGCACTTAAAGACACGATAACTTCCTCATTTTTGTTGTTTTTTTGTTATAGGTCTATCTACGTTTACTGCTTTTCTACTAGTCGAATGAATGAATGAGTCTCAATGTGTACGCGTCTGTGTGTGACAACAAGTAGTTGGCTTCTGACGCAGGAGGGGAAAAGTCCATAGTACGATTAGTTTATATTCCTTCTGTTTATCTCGAAGACAAAATTGATGCCGACACTCAAGACATCACAAAGAAGTATCACGAAATGTTTGATTGCCCCTTTAAATATATAGAATGACTAGAATAATTATCATTGTCTTTGGCAGCTACCTCATAACATAATCTTCATTCTTACAGTTGCGTGTGACAGGTAACATATCGTTGTTTATTACCCAGACTGTATTATTATTGTTGTTCATCTTATTATTCCGATTAAAATTGTTAAGAATGAAAACAGACAATGAATGTAAAGAAGAAAAATTCAACTAAAATAACTTACGACATTCCATGCCATTTCACGACATCAAACTCGGCCGGTCAGCATGCAAACAACAACATAAATATATACACATTCTTCTCCGCTATTTTCCCCTCTCTCTCTCTCTCGTGTCTTTACTGCTTTCCTTTATATGCGTTGACAACTTTCATCATACTTCGCTTTTTCTCTATTGGCAAGCGTGCGGTCTCCCATAAAGGAAACATGTAGCAACAGTAAGAGTTAATATCTATTTTTTTCCTGACTTCTTCTTCGTCGTCGTTTTCACATACTTGCGCATTTGTCAGGCTCTTAGCCGAATAACTCAGTCGGTAGTGCTGTATCGGAAGTGGTCGTCATGGAGGCGGAAAACTGTGGGTCCCCGCTATTTTGAAAATCATGCGTATACCCATACAAACATAATCAGCTACAGTTGTAGTATGACATTAGAAAATAAACACACAAGAGAAACAATCTAGTAGAAAAGATATATACATATATAAACATACATATATCTGTGTAAATGATGTGAAAATTGTAAAAATTTCATAGGGTTTTGTATTCTATCGTTTACATATCGTTTCATAGAGCTTAAAAAATGACTCATGCAAAGAAATTTTTGTTTTATAAGAATTTGATCTTTGTTTGAGTAATTTGACTAACTCATATTTATTACTATGTATTCACTTGCGCTACGGAAACTCTTCAATTTCGATGGTCTCTTTTTTTTCTCAACTATTTGAAAAGTATTTTATTTTTATTGATCATGGAACATTGAATTGAAACCTACTATACGGCTATATTTAGGGTTAATCGAGTGCAGTAAGTGTTGTCTCGTATCTATATAGTTCTAAGATGTCAAAAAGTATACCTATGACTAACTACCTTTATAGGCCAATGTAGTTTCTTTTTCTTTTGTTGAGACAAGAAACGAGCAAGTATCATATCCTACTAGAATCATCTGATGCCAAACAAGAAAAATACCTAGTTAGTTATTTTTAGAAATTCTTGTATTATTGAGGAAGTTGACATTTTTCTGATTAGAACGACATAAGCCATTTTATCAAAAATACTGTTGTTTATAGAGACACTACTATTATTGTTCTTCGATGTCAGAACAAAACAAGTATAAGACTCGGAAACTGTACAAAAACACTACTCAAGCCTATATTTTAGCGAAAAAAGAAGAAGAAGAGGACAAACATCGTTCTCTAGAGAGTCGCCGAGCGAAACTTAAGAGACAAACTATTGTTAATGATAAAATATTCTTTTTCATTTAAGACGATGTTTGTCGCAAACGTAAATATGATCTTAAGTGTGTATGTATTTTTTCATCTTCTACTAGTATAATATCTGTAATGTTGAGGTATAATAACAATGAATTTGCTACGTAAAAAGAATATTTTTCATAACATGAATCTTGTCGTTGTAATCAAAAACAAAAATGTCAATTTTCTCAATAACAAAATAAAATCTAAAACTAACTAAATAGGTATTTTTCTTGTTTGCCATCAGGTGATTCTAATTTGTATGTGACATTTTCTATTTTCTAGACTCGTAGGAAAACTAAACCGACGTCTAGAGGTGACTAATAACATATGTTTTCAAGAATGCTGCGTCTATCGATATGTAGTTGTATATTCTTAATTCTATTAGCATCTAAATATAACCGCACAGCATTTTTGTTTTTGTGCTCAACCACCATAAGATATTTTCAAACGATTGAGAAAAAAAAGACCATTGAAATTGGAGAGTTTCCGTAGAGTAAGTAAATTCATGATTAGACATACGAGTCATTTCTCAGTTAAACGAATTACTTTAACAGGGGGAGGGGGAGAGACGGCGAGATTAGATTCATATGAAAAATATCTATTTGTGACCCACTTTACAATGCTTACAAAAAAATTCTCTGTAAATGGCCGAAAATAGAATGTGCTGAGACTTTACAGATTTTGCACATCGTTTACATTCAGTGACAAGTAGACAAAAGGGAACAAGATAGTATTTGTCATTATAAATTATTTGTTATTTCTGTATTTTTATGCAGTAATGATAACATAGAAGAGCAGAGAAGCACAATTGAATAGTACCGAAAAAGCAACCAAAAAAAGAAAGTAATCGTTTTATGCGTGTTTCTTTTCGCCGTAGAAGAAACTTACCGCTTACAAGATTTGAATCCATAGATGAGCGTATCAATGATGAAAATGTATATGCGAAGAAACAATCAGCATCATTAATGACGTGTATGCGTAGGCAAGATGGAAAAAAACATGAGCATGTCCGGGAAATCGATTCATTACGTCTGTCTCTACACCCAATCAACTGCATCTAGGGAACCATTGATCTTCTATGTTAAATATAAGTGCTTAAATATGGTATAGACTATATCTTGTCTTTATTAATATTAATAATACATGGTGAACAGCTAACTATTTTGAGCTATTTCTAGAAGAAAAATCGGATCTAATTCTTGTTACACCAGACAAAGCAACTTTATCATGCAAAAAGTGACAGAGAGTTGTTCGTTCATTCGTTCCGATTCTATCCTTATCGTCTTGATTCCATTAAGAAAACAGTGTGTGTGCGTGTGTGCTATGTCTTAATCTTATTTCGACTTATGTTGCTAAAATACACAGAAAAATAGATATAGCAATGTAGCTATGTTATTATGGTCGATGTTCTATCCTCTTTCTTTCTTTTTTTTTCTGAACTAAATGACGCGTATCTGTCATCGTTCTTGCTCGAACATCGTTTGACAAAAGAATTTTGTTGTGCTACAGTAGAAGACTTGTATTTGGATAAACATAATTGCGTTTTCTTTGCCAACTCATGTTTACAATGATACTCTACGGAAGGAAGACAATTACTAGCTATTGCCCTGTTCGTGCGTCTCATCTTCTCGTCTTAAAAAGAACAATAATAATGCGAACGTCAAATAACAAGAAAAAACGAAGAAGACTAATGAAAGGAAAGACAGGCGTGCAGTGCTGTGTATTGTTAATATTAATACGAGCCACTCAATCAGTGTCCAGAATAGCCAGCTAATAATTTGCCTTCAACTATATGAATATAAACAATCTAATTCTACTGATCATTAGCGACCTCTAAATCGTACATTTTGCACGTAAACTTGTCATAAAAATATTCCGAGTTATCTTCTTTTTCAATTAACAAACTTTTGCTTTGTTCATTTTTAATGAATACAAATCACGACTAAAATGATTCTAAAACAGTTGCTAAGAAACAGCATTGAATCGACTCTAGCAGATGGTATCAAACAGTGTGAATCGCCAAACAATCAGTAAATAGAACAAATTCTTTTCTTCTATCAACATCGTGTTCAATTTATTTGAAAACTAATCAAAAGTACGTGCATTTCAAGATATTCGCATCAAATTTTTATGTAGAAAACAGTTGAACAAAACGATTTTATGATTGTTTGAATTTTTTAATTTCGGAAATAAAAACAATATATAAGAACAAAAATTGGAAACATCTTTCGAACATCATGTTTCTACGATGATGCAAATAAATAAAACAAAAACGAGTGACAGATGTGATCGAAATCAATGCCGTAAATTATTGATGTTAATAAGTCGAGAATTCTTAGCAGTATTACGCCTATAAGGCTCATTAAACAACTGAGATTTCAATAAAAAAACATGTCAAAGCATTTAGAAATAACTATGCATATTGCAAATTCAACGTGTCGACGTTTTATTTTAGGTAGAAAGAAAAATAATCATGAGTGGCACAGCAAATCGTATACAAGCCGAAGGTGTTATTAAAAATATAATTCGAGAAATCGTACAAGAATGTGCGTCCCGCGGTGAAGGTCGGTTCATAATTTATACTCTACTTTTCCTCTTGTATCTTTATGAGCGCTATTCTCTTAAATCTAGGTGTATCTGAAACACTAGTCGCATTCATTGTCAAAGCAGTTGTGCTTGAACCCGAAAATGATTTTCAAGTAGATCGTGTTCTAGCATCCGATGATGTCCAACGTCTCATTGATCTATGTGTTAAACGTTTACTTGATGGTAAATCATCATCACTTGATACAATCAAAATGCAAGTGTATTTCGATATGAATTATACAACACGAGACGAATTTCTCACTGAACATCGACGAGTACTAGGTAAAAAGCGATAGAATTTTATTTTCACGTAAGTGATTTTGCAATTTAGAAACTCGTCTTCAACCAATTTTACGTGAAATAACCGATAATCGAGCATCGTCTAAAGATGAGCTAGAATCTCTTTATAGAAAAATTGTTTCTAGTGTATTACTTCGATCGGGTCTTGGTTCACCAACGGGTAAGCTAATTGTTTTAAAGATTATTAAAAATAAAATAAAATATTATAATTTCAGATATCTCAGTTGTACGTGAAGCAACAGCAGCCTTACAAAGTGTATTTCCACAAACTGAGTTAGGCAATTTCTTAAGCTTATCAAAACGGGACAAAGATCGACAACTAGTCGAATTAACACAAATTGTTACTGGCATTCGTTTGTTCAATAAGGAATGCGGAAAAGGTGGTGAAGGCATTGATAATTTACCTGGTAGATAAATTTTAAATGATTTAATATAAAAAAAGCAACCAAATTTCTCTTTCCTATTATAATTTAGCTATATTAAATGAGGCTATACCAGCAACATTAAAAGAAATTCAACAACAAATCGATGATGCTGTTGATTCAAGTGAAAAATTTATCGCTGTACTAGATACAATGACAACCTTATCACAAAAACAACTCAGCAAGGATTCAAGTAAACAAAGAATTCAAGAATCAATGATAAATTGTCGACAACTTGAACTTTATCTTACCATCCTGTTAACCGATGTACGACAAAGTGCACATGAAGTCGAAGACTTACTAACACAATTCAAAACTCGTCTAGACCTACTCAAAACAACGATACAAAATAAAACAGCGTTAGTTATATTTTATTAGTTTGAAAAAAAATCGATTCATCCGAATGGAAATCAGAGAAAAAAAAGTAACATACCTACAATTTAATAATACTAATATAATAGTACTCGAGAATGGTATTCTAATAATAGTGTATGGTACCGGCTTGACTTAAGTGGGTTAACTTGATATAATTTTGTTTCTATATGTAGTAATTTTTACGACCTCTAGTTATATATATTTATATATATACGATGAATAGTTCTCTCGATCCAATTAAAAGAACGGGTTATTATAGTGAAAGTGCATGTTCAGAGATCACCGCCTCCTAAGCCAATTTTCTATAAACGTTAGCTAAAATCTTTCAATTCTTCTTATGCCAAATCGCTCATGTCAGTACGGATGTATTTTTTTTTTGTGCTTATAATTGTAGGATTATGTAGTAATACCAGCTTGTGAGCTTCTCTCCATGGATCCGAAGGCGTTGCGGCTATTCTAATACTCATATGCCTGTTGTTAACATGTAGAGAGTTTATTGCCAACTTATAGATTATTAGATTGAATTAGTCCTTAATAAGTAATTAACATATTAAACTAGTTTCTATTTTTTTTTCACTCGTTATTCTTCGTGTAAAGTTCTCTTCGAAAAAGCGTTTCGTAAAAAAAAATTTCAAATCTATTGAAAATTATGATCGCATAAAAATTACTGTAAAGGAAAAAAATTAGAAATTCGTCATGCTGTCTCTTTTTTAGAGTGCCGACGGCTCAAGTTTATCCACAATTTATGCATTTAGCAACAATATGGTTTGGTTTTCAAGACGAAATGGTTTTACTTAGTGTATTATCAAATATTTGTAAGTAAAATTTCTTGGAAAAGTTCGCTTAAATTTTAATAAAAATTTTCTTTTCTAGTGTATAGTCTTGAGCCTTATACACTCAATGCTAAAGAATTACTGGCTGATGAAGCTGTAAGAAAATGTCTTATGAAAATATCGATTGTAAGCGATAAACAACGTTTACAAGCAAACAATGGTGGTGTTGTTGTACAAGCAGAAGAACGGAATTCTGAAGGAATTTGGTATTATCAGGATACAACAAAAAATTTTGATAAATTACCATTAATGTATAAAGGTAAAAATCAATGATGAAAATTCTTCGTCGTTTAAGATATAAAATATGACGGGAAAACGAATTTAAACAAACTTTTATTTTAAAATCTCAAATAGAACTCCGGATCGAACCACTTTTTCACCTACAACTATATTTCTTTCAAAAAGAAAAATTCTTCTACATGAGTGAAATTCATAAACAATTAATTTCTTTTTTTATTAGAGTATTGAGAAAAAAATATTCTAATAAATGTCATGGCGAATAAAACACAGTGGAATAATTTAAACGCTTGAAAAATACAACATAAGAGATTGGTCTGTTTACTTATTCAAGTGAGACGTAGATGTGCACGTCGCTACTCGAAGTTCTTTTAGTTTTCAGTACGCTGCTTTTACTCGTGTCATTAACGCGATGCCAGTTAATACAGCTGGTCTTATCTATGAACGAAGATGATTATTGACCCGGAAAAATGCGCCGTCATTATTTATTATACTAAATAAAATTTTTACTATGTTCGCATAGTACAAATGCCTACCTGTTACTCGTTTTTCAAGAAAAACTAGAGAAATATCGAGTTTATCTTACATGCACAATCTTGGAAAAATCAAATCACTTTTGTCTGAATGGAAGTCGAAGCATCGCTTTGGAATTCTAAACATTTTGTATATGCAGAAGACGTAAATGTCTCTATTCGTTAGTGACTTGGGTTTGAGGGTAGATCAAAGAGTGTGATATCTTTCGTAGAACTCTACTTATTTGTAGCGCGTACTGAAAGAACAATCTAATGATAAATTCTAGCTTTTTACTTTTGCATAAATTAATTTTTCAAGACTAAGTGTATGTCGTCAGATAATCAATTTACTCTCAGAGGAATAGTCGTAAACAAAACATGAATCTTATTAACATATCTGAAATGATTACAGAAATATGTCCATCTAGCGTGCACTCGAGATTAAACAGATTGACATAAATATCTTATTTTATTAAATTGTTTATGTTTCTTTTTTCTGTTTAGGATTCTGTGCCTATAATTTAGCCTTAAACGATTTTAAACTCATTCATGGTGATCCACGCATTGGTATCGTTCAAATTAATGATCGCTATTATACTTTTAGTGAGCCGAGAGATGCCGTTTTATTTTGCCGAAAGCCATCAGCTTTCATTGAATCCATTGCAAATAATGCGAAATTAAATCCTGAACTCATTCAGTTACTCGACTTACATACACAATTTACAAATGTTGCATCGTACGGTGATTTAGCGCAAGTTTCATCGAAACCACAAATGAAAGCTGATTTCGGTACGCAAACTGAGACACATTTCTATGAGAAAAATATTGTGAAAAATTATGAATGGAACGAATGGGAATTACGACGAAAAGCTTTGAAATTAGCTAATCTACGCAGACGTTTAACTAAATCTGTACAAACTAATACAAGTAACTTCCGACGAGAAAACTTTACACAAGTCTACTTACCGAAAGATAAAAATATTCAAACGAAACGTGACAATTATTCGAATGTACCACAACCAAAAATTTATTTAACTGGTATTCGAGGACATCAACGAAGTAACGATGGACAATTTTTGCCGGCAAATGTTAGAAAAATAGATTTAACAGCTGATATTGATGAATAGAATGAATCGTGAACTTTCCATTTTTTTGTGTTTTCTTCGAATAAATTATATATCGCAAAGAAAAAGAAAAGATATTTTATTCAGTGCGTTGGGATGCGTGATTAGACCAAACAAAATATGTTATTTTAAGATTTCAAGAAGGTTATACTAAACTGCCTTGATATTTTTCTAATATACATGACATGCAATAATAAGAAACAAGCTGTCAATCCGTTGGGTATTCTTCATAGTTATGAGATAATTTATAATATCTATTCTGAATAGACTAATAGATCGTTCTTTGAATAGAAAGTGTCATCATATAAGATAGTATCACTTCTACAAAATAGCATTACAAGACTTCATCGCTTTCAGAACAAACCAGCATTTTTTATGTAAGGGAAGCTAACGACAGATTCGAGTTTTTCTTGAAACTATTCGTCCCATCAACCGTGCCAATTGTTGAATGTAGCGTGCCAAATAGAACTCAATGAGCTCTATATANTATATAGAGCTCATCGAGTTCTATTTGGCACGCTACATTCAACAATTGGCACGGTTGATGGGACGAATAGTTTCAAGAAAAACTCGAATCTGTCGTTAGCTTCCCTTACATCATTTTGTTTTTGTATAGTTTAAACTCAATAATATTTGTGCATTGAACTGAAATCAATAAATGAAAATATTTCTAATACTATCAAGATGATGCAAGACAGTGAATCCTAAAGAAAACATTGTCTTAATATTATTACACTAATTCATAGTCTCTCATTTTCTAGACAGACCTATTTAGTTAACAAGTGCCTATCGTGTACAAAATCAAATCGATGAATTTTGTTTATAATATGAGCAGTAGTTTCGATAGATGGTTCTGGTGTACGGTTCAAACGTAACCATAGAAGAGCAGAATCTACTTGATTTACTTATCCTATTTATATTAATTAATTAAAAATATTTAAAAATACTTTAACAATTACTATTCATCATCTGACACTCAATTTTGATTGGTCTTCAAAGTACAACGAATTATCATTTGTCATCTGTCCTTTCTTTGCCTTGCCTGCCTGGACTGATTGAATGTAATTTGGCATATATTCGTAGAATCAAGTTTGGGAAATATTGAAATTAACATGAGCGATCATGAAGATAATCGAGAGGATGATGACTCTCATAGTCGATCATCACGAGAAAGGCGAGTTAGTAATAATGACGACAGTAGCAGCAATCATTCTCATCGATGTAAGTTCATACCGATTAAATTATGCATACTTATTTATTTAATTTTCTACAAAAAAGCATCAAGCAAACGAAAGAGTTCAAAAGAGCTAATGAGTATTGGTAAAAAAATTGCTGAAAAAAGTGGTGGTCTTTTTTCGCCTGAAGATTGGCAATGCAAAAGGTTATTAGTGTGTTTCATTACGCTTCTATTCAATTGATTTTTCTCATATTTCAGCTGTGGAAATATTAATTGGGCACGGCGATCAACTTGTAACATGTGTAATATGCCGAAATTTCAAAAATCTGAAGCTCGAACTGGTAATAAACTATTTGTCTATATAATTCAGATCAATTTATTGGAGATTCTTAAGGTGCGGGTGGTGGATATAATGAACGTGATGATGTTGAGTATAACGAACGTCCTCAAGAATCCGATGGAGAATATGATGAAGTAAATAGAATTCTATTGGCAGGTAATTTATTTAGAATTAATCGATTTAGTTTGGACGTAAGAAAAAGAAATATCGCGGTCCAACAACCGACGACGACGAAGAACCAATACATAAAAAAAGAAGTACGACTAGTTCGAAGTCTCGATCGTTGGGAGAGGTAATATTCGCACAGTGAGTATTTTTAGAGATTTAGAGTTTTTCATTTCTATTAAAGAACACATGATTTTTATGTACGTTTTTTTGTTTTGTTTAGGTTGTTGTAGAAGATGAAGACGAGGATGACGATGAAGAGTTTGATGCTTCGAAAGTATGTCTATGGAAGAATACCATTTATTGATGCTGATAGGTTGTTCAATTTTTAGTACGCATTAGATACTGATGATGAAGATAATCAAAAAAGTGAAAAAGCAAGTTCATCGAGTAGTAGTCATAAAAAATCATCGAATAAAAATGGACGCCGAAATTCGTTAGTAGAGTTAATTTTAGTTTATGAATAAATTTAAATTTAAATTTTTAGACGATCTCGTTCGAATTCAGCATCTTCCGATAGTCGTTCATCATCTCGTGATGGTCGTCGTCGTTCATCGTATGATAAAAAATCGTAAATATCCTAAAAGTAAAACCTTAGAATATCATATTTATGCATTTATTTAACAGTAGCCGACATGATAAAGCATCTTTGTCGACTGGCTATAAACGACGATCCATTTCACCACATACTTCAAAAAGAAAAGATGACTATCATGAACGACGACGATCAAGGTAGTTTTATTGTTTCTTTCAATTATTTTAAAATGAATCCTTTTCTTCTTCATTAGATCTCGTTCACCAGTTCAAACATCAAGTCGAGGTCATCATAAGAGTCATCGTCATTAGTACACGATGACAATAAAGAAAACATTCATCATATCATATTTGATTTCGTGTGTAAAAAAATTGATGTTGAAAATAAACGAAATACAAAAAAGAAAGAAATTTTGTAAATCAAAAAAGGATAAAAAACAGGCTTCATAGACCTTGAAATTGTTCAAGGTACTAGTTACGGTTTTCTTTGAGTTGTTTTAAAGTTTCAATTACATACATCAAAGCTGAATAATTATCAAACATTAAGACACTATTTTTATAGCCTTGATATACGTCTTATTTTATTTTATACAAAGAATAATAAAAGCGAAGGTCACGCGATGGTTCATGAGCTAGTTTAATTGGAAGACGGAGACGAACCAGCAAGAGCAGTGATCTCCTATTTATCGTTTGAAAAGTTCACGGTTTTTGCCTTGACCTAAAAATTATTTTGTTTCTGAAGGCATCTATTAGACATTTAAGGCGAACAATAGAACAATCTATGGGTATTCTTAATTGGTTAATGAAAAGCGTATGTAGAAACATGCTGGAAGTCTTCGATCGAAACATTGAACCGTCCAGTTCATTGTTTAAATAGTACGGCCAAGTCCATAGTACTATTCAATGATGGAATCAAATAGATTTTTTGAAATTTGATATCTTAGAAAATCACTGCTCATCGGTATTGGCTGCTTCTTTTAGAATCGAGGCAATCTTCATACGCACAAAGGTGCAAAGAGTAAAAAAAGAATTTTTTTTCATGGCACAGCATGTATGATCGTATAAAATATAGTGGTTATATTATATAATAGTTGCACGTTGGCTTTAATTGTCAAGCTTCTTTTTTTTTAATGTAAAAAGTGAACTACTATTATTAAATGGGGTTGATAGAACACCAGAGTGCTTTTTCACAAGTAAAACAAATCGACAAACGCCAAAGAAAAATAGACCACTTTCAATAAATAGTGATGAACGTAATTTAAATTTTTCTTTTTTTCAAATTGACGATAATTTCCTGTCATATTTTAGTTCATTTATGTATTTCGAACTGTCAAGTTTTTTTTCTTCTTCTCAGAGTATTTTACACAACGAGCTTTTCCATTTCCTTTGATTGCCGCCGGTGGTAGTCCGGTGTTTTAATAGTGTACAACAACGGTGACAGGAAATGCGCGTGTGCTTGCAATTTCATATATGATATAGACTGTATAAGTAATCACTCGTTGAGAGTAATCTCTTCGTTGATAGACCCATAAAAAGGTTCAATGTCAAATAAAATTAAAAAAAAGCTTTCTGTCACTTATCCTAATGAGACCATACCAGCATTGACGTGAGCAACATCAGATACCGTCGCAGCGTACAATAAATTGTTTATTCACCTTGTCATGTTGAGAAAGATAAAAGAAATATTTGACAGAGACAACGATTACATAAGATTTCATATTATTGATGTTCATCACTTTTACTCATTTGTTCAATCTTGGACTGTCAGAATAAAGTGAGCATAGACTCTTCTATATGTAATATAATGTACTAGCAAGCAAGTGTGAAGTGTATTGATATAATAAAAAAAAACACATGCAATATATAGACGACAAATGAGACTATAAAAAGTTCCTCTTGAAAAAGTTGTCACAATCTTGATTGTACGTAGAACAAGTGATCCATAGTCTTCGATCTCTCGACACATACACTTGTATGTCTATGTGTTATAAAGCAACGAAAAATCTTTTTTTCTCTTCTTTATTTTGTCCTTCATTGATGGTATGTGTTCAAGACATCTGTTGCGCAGTCCGTGTACGAGTTATGTCGTAATTAGAAATAACTAAGGAATATATCAGTACGAAAGATAAACGATGGTAATATTGACGAACGCTAGCGAATCTATGAAAACACATCATTAACGTCATGTATCCAACATCACTCTCTATGCTCGAGAAAAACAAATGAACTATCATGATGTATGTATATACATAGGAAAAGAACGGTAGACACAATTGAGCAAACAGTCATAATAATAAATATGATGCTACTACTGTTGTGTGTATTTTTACAAGCATTATTCAATTCTATGCTGATAGACAAACGACATGATCACAAATCACTTTTCAATACATATATAATCATTGCATCATAATGTGAACGGATTCATGTCATTGTTTCGAATTAACAAATGCGAAGACATATGTATTCCACCCGATGGAAATCAAAGTATTCACCTGCATTAAAAAAAGACAACAACGGATATGCAGCACATGCACAAGCATACGAATGCGAGATTCATATTTTATTTTATATTCTTGCGTCATACGCAGCCTGACTAGCAATTATCATTGTTAAAGATTTCTTCTCTCTTCATTTTCTTTTGCTATTTTTTTACGTAACCATCTCAAGAGGACCATCATAAGGAGGCTGATACTTTTTCGTATATGTCTTTTTTTTTCAAGTGCCAATTGCTGAGATTTGATGTATTGGACTGTTCTATGAATGATGATAATCGCTCATCTCAAGCATAAAATACATCTGTTGTATGTTCTCTGTCTCTGTCTCTGCCTCTCTCTCTTCAATTGATGTGAACATCATAAGTTAGTCGTACAAAAAAAAAAGAATGAAATGAGAAAATAAACAATATGCAGACAAAAGTCTATATCAAACACTTAAACGATCATTTAGTCTGGCATTTGTAAACTTTATATAGGTGTGACTTTGGTTATGTTGATTGAATTGATCATATTGTGTCAATCATCGTCTTTTCATTTGACATTCAGATGTAGTATATGTACAAACTCATGCTGTCTCATAACATTGACCATGTCCTTCAAAGATATATCCAAGAGCGGCTCGTGTCAATAATCTGTTGTCGCTGTTTTTCTTCGTCTTAAGGTTCGAATCTAGTGGCAGCTTGAATAGTAAGAAGATCAACTAAACAAAGAAAACTGGCAATAGGTAAGGAGAGTTTTTATGAAAGTAATTGACAAGAAATGAGATGAGATGTAATCAACCATCTATTAGGCCCGGTGGGTAAAAAAGCTCATTTTTTTTAAGACACCGGTCAATCATATCCCACACGTCCTCTCTCTCTCTCTCTTCTCTGTTCCTCTCTTTTTACCAGAAAAAGAAAAAAAAATACTCCGCGAGAATGATTTTTTTCCCTTTTCTCCTCCTTCTTCACGATAGTACTAAGTGTTAATTCTCTGCTCTCATTCTTATTACGCTCGATTCTGTCTATACGTATGTATGTTCAATATGTCGTTTATTAATGAGGAAATCCTTCTCTCTTCTTCTTTTTTTTTGCTATTACAGATTGTTTCTGTTCACATCCAAACAGTAGTACAGTATGATAATTATATTTGTTTCGTTTAAATTAGCCACCTAATTACAAATTTAACAAAATACAAAAAGAAAAAAAAATGTTTCGAATTCTATTTTTTTTCACGACTTTTTATTTCGTATTTACATTACCAAAAGAATCTATACATATTGTCGAAGATTTACCGATTGGCACATCAATATTTACATTTTCCACCGATGGTTGCAACACAGTTCGTACTGCTGGTACCTATCGTTTTGTGGATAGTCAAAAAAATTCAAACGATTTCTTCCTTATTGATCCATATACGGGACGTGTGACAACAAAGAAATTAATCGATCGCGATGATTTTTGTCTTCGCCGTATGTGTTCATGCTCGAAATGTGAAATTACTCTCGAAGTTTTATGCGTTAATATGGGTAAAATATTTTTCAATGATTTATCTATTGTCGTCGATGATCGTAATGATCATTCGCCACAATTTTCAAAATCTTCAATAACAATCGATGTACTCGAGAATGTACCTATTGGTTATTTAATTCCAATTGATATTGCTATTGATCTAGATTATGGAAATAATTCTATTCAAGGCTATAATCTTTTCGAAGACAATTCAACAAATAAAATTATTAATGCATTTCAAATTGAATATTCAAAAAAGAATGATCTACTCGCTTTACGTCTTAATAAGACACTCGATCGAGAATTATATCATTCACTAGAATATATTATTCAAGCGTTCGATGGTGGACAACCACAAGCACTTATAGGTCGTTTAAATATTTATATAAATATTCTTGATGTCAACGATATGTCGCCAGTATTTGATCGTTCTGAGATTAATGTACTTATAAGTGAATCAACACCAATTAGTTCATTTATTGGACGTGTACATGCATTCGATGGTGATACTGGTCTTAATGGACTTGTGTACTATACAATTGTTTCGTCAGATCCACCGGCTAATGGAACATTTATATTATCGAAAGAAACAGGAGAAATGCATCTCGGTAGATCGCTTGATTATGAAAAAGAAAAATCGTATCGAATAAAAATAAAAGCACAAGATAATGGACCACAACAAGTTTCAATACCAGCGTTTGCCATGATTCATATTGATATACAAGATGAAAACGATAATTATCCAATGATTTCACCATCATTTAATGATGATCGAATTTCAGGTGTTGAACATGTGCTCAATAGTAGTGTAATTAAAGTTCGTGAAAATCTTTCCAATGGAACATTTTTAGTAAGTGATTCGTTTTGTTTGTCTACATGCGTGACTAGAAAAGAGTATTGATATTATTTGTCATTTTCAATCTTGATTGAAAGTTAATCTTCTCTCTCTCTCTCTCTCGATTTTAATTCTCAGAAGCAACATTTCTATGTGCGTGTTCGCATGATTTATCTCTACCCTTTAGTTTTTGATTTATATTAAAAAAAGATGGAAAAAAAACATATTAGTTTATTGTAATTGCTTTTTTCTCGTTTCTTACAGGGTCATATCTCAATTAGTGATCTCGATCATGGTAACAATGGTCGAGTAAGTTGGTCAATCGAGAGTAATGGATCCATTTCTGTAAAGAAATTATTTAATAATGAAGCTTTCCTTATATTTACCGCATGTAAATTTGATCGGGAGAAACAATCAAAATACGACGTTCATCTTACAGCACACGATCATGGTATAGTACCACTTTCAAGTACATTCAATTTTACGTTAATAATCATGGATGAAAATGATAATCCACCAAAATTCGATAAAGAAATTTACTCGATTGATATCATTGAAACAATACCTTTAAATTCAATTCTTATTCATTTTCATGCTACAGATCCTGACGAAGAAAATACATTGAATAGTCAAATTGAATATCGATTATACAATCAAACAATATTTTCACTGGATTCAACGACAGGTGAATTACGTTTAACTGGTAAACTTGATCGAGAAGAAAAATCCAGTTATGAATTCGATGTTATTGCATTTGATCATGGTCAAGCTCAACCTCTATCGACTACAGTTCATTGCATAATCCGTTTGATTGATATAAATGACAATTATCCGATATTTGATTTATCGACGTATCTATTTGAAATACCGGAAACATGGTCGAGCCTTTCACCGATCGGTCATGTACATGCGACGGATGCGGATGAATATTACGGTGAATTAACTTATGAATTAGTACAAAATGAAACCCTAATGAACACGGAATGGCCATTTGAATTGACATCCAATGGTACATTATACTTGAAGCGAGCGTCGGCTGGTAAATAAAAACAAATGTCATATTCAATAGCTTTTCTGAGAAGACTTTTGTTTTCGTTTTTAGGTATTGATTATGAACATCGCTCGATTTATCAATTTTCAATTCTAGCCATTGATAATAATCATCTTAATACAAGTGTACCTGTAATCGTTCGTATTTTAAATCGTAATGACTTTTGTCCTGAACTAGTCAGTAATTCAACGGCTTTATTTTTTAATACGGATCTTTGGTTTAATAATTCATATGGAAAATATAATCATTACTATTTAGAATTATTCGACGGTGATAATGATACGTGTTCAATTGATTTACTTAATTTCAGTGATATGTTTAAAATTGAATTTATTAAACGTAATCTATACTTATTATATGCAACTGTACTACCGGAACGTGAATATTACATTCTAAAATTTCGTATTCAAGATCTTACAAACGAAACTTTCGATCGATCGTGCGTTCGCTTTACACAATTAGTTTTAACAATCGGTACCAATGAAACAAATGAAACAATAGCTATCGATTCTGCACGAGACTATTTAGAAGCAATTCGTTTAATGTCTCGACGTTCATATTCGCATTTTAATTTAACAGTATTTAATATTATATTTGTTTTTGTTTTTCTATCGATCGCAATTATTATTGGTGTAATTCTAATTAAATTAATTTATCTTTCATCTCATTCATGCTATCAACGTAAAGGACGAAAACACAGAAAGAATACGCATACACTTTATCGCCTTCAAGGTCCAACTGAAACTCAATTACCTTTACTTGATAATGGATCAGGCGAACATTCATTGACCTCATCATTGAATATTCCTGGAAATAGAAAGTCAACTATGAATAGAAATCTGCATTATTCTATTGATAATGATGAACAACAGCAGGTAAAAACAAAAGAACAGATGATGCATAGACAAAGGAAAAAAGATCGACGGACACACGTTAATACTATTTCCATATGTTACTTTGATTTCTATTCATCATTCAACGGAACATTGATTTGCGTCCATGCCATAGTTTCTATTCATAGGAGAATGATAGAGAATAGATTTTTTTAAATTAAAAATCCATTTCGTTAACGTCTTTGTTGATGAATAAAGAGATGTCAAACGATAACGAAGCGAGGATGACGAGCGATAGAAAGAAAGAAAGAAAAGCTGCTTCCTAATCTGTCAAGTATGAATGAGCAATAGAGAGAGAGAGAGAGAGAAAGAAGAGAAAAATGTACAAAAATAAATTTGATTATCTATTTAATGTCACCCAGCGTGTCTAGTGTCGCGTCTTTGTCAGCTAAGAATAATCAAATTTAGATTTGACCGCGACAAAAATATATTTGAATATATCTATAGAACATTTATTAGAAGCAAACAATCTTTTTAGGAAGATAAATATCTATTGAGATCAATATAGCAATAAGTGATGCATCGTTTATATAAGTCATGAATCGATTAAGCGCCATTCATATGCCGTAGGATATTGACGTGCATGATGATGATGATGCAAAACATAAGACATCTCGACTGGTATCCTATTTCATTCAATCAATTCTAGTCAAAAGACATAGATCAACAGATTATTTAATAAAGTTTATATATTAAAGAAAATCTTATTTCTATTTTCTAGCGACTTTTATGTCAATTAAATTCGAAGCCTATATCAATAATGAAGAAATCGAATGAATTTAAAACATTTACATTGAAATCGACTAATAATCCATATGATATTATTAGTGATATGCCTTATTCGGGCATTTCTCCATCATCATCGACATCTTATCCGCATATGAGAGATAGCGGTTATGAAACAACATCATCGAATCTAGATCGCCAACGTTTTCTTTCACCCGCAAGTCCATCCGATATTAGTCTCTCAACCGATGATCAATTAATAAATGTTACGCATTTTTCATCATCAATACCAATTCAACATGATTTATCATTATCTTCTTCGAATACAATATCACGAACCTTGAAAACATTTGCACACATGCCGACGGCGAACATTACAGGAAATGAATCATTTTCATCCTCAACAATGACGACTGCTCGGCTTGCTGAACAGGAAGTTATCGAAGTTTAATAAATGCCATTTTTTGCTTACTGTTGTATGGGTGAATGTGTTTCTCATCTTCTTTTTCTGTGTATATAAAATAGTTAATGAAGGAGATGGAGTTTCTAATTGAGTCATATTCATGAATGAGTATCTTTTTTTTCTCTTCTTAACTTGGATATTTTTCGAGATAAAGCCTTGTATTCTTTTCTATGATTACATATGCAATAGGATATTAAAAAATAAATAAAGAAAAAAACTTTGTCGTAACATGATCTTATACAATATCGATAATAGCTGTTTGTCGGTAAGACACTCAGAGTGTCATTGCTAGATTAATATGAGACTTCGTATCGTATTCAAAATAAATTACTGCTGAAGGATTAGTTATGGAACTAAAGTAAATTCTAATTTCACTGTTTTCAGCTATTTCTGAGGTTTACACGAAAAATTTAGTCACAAAAATACTTTTATCGTTTTTGAGAAAAACTTAAAGAAAATATATATTGATGAATAAATTCAGATTGTGATGCTATCATGAATCATTTACTCTGTATAAAATGCACTTATATCTGTTCTTTGCCCTTTAGGTGTAAAATCTGGTGAGCGTGCATAAAAATTTTCACTTTTATCAGCGGCGAGCGCGTCCTTGTGTTTTATAATATGTATCGAGCAGCTTGTTGGCTAATCGATAACAAACATATAATTCGATTATAGAGCACTAAGTCTACATGAATGCCAGTTTTTCAAATAAATTACTTTTTTTATATCTCGAAACGAAATTTTGTCTGTAGATAAATTCTTTTCATTTGATAATAATTAAAAAAACTGACTTACCAATTAATTTTATCTCTATAAGGTATAAACTATATTTGCCTCTATCGTATGACATAGAGAATCAATAGTAAATGCTTTTTTTTGCTGGATAAGATTCTTCGTATTAGAATACGTCAAGTTTTTACTGATGTTTAACTCATCACCAGATCGAATTGTTTCAAAAAATTAAATGAGAAAAAGTTTCGATTTTAACATTCAACATATTGATTAGGATTCTTGAAAGGTGTGCACATTTTGTTTGACATCACAAATAGAATCAGCATGAGCAGCGAACCAACAATTGATCCTCAAGCAAGCGGTCAATTCATGTTTTTGACTTTATCGAAAATGAAAATTAGAATTCATTTCGAGCATACAAAAAATTGATTAATATAGAGCATTTTTAGATTTTTTATCAAGGAGTTATACCTCTGATTTTACTAGCTACTGTATCTAACTAAGAATTTCAATGAAACGACGCAACGCACTATCATTCTATTCAATATTGGTTAACCAAAACAAGTAGTATATTGATTAGTGATGTATCTTCAACAAAATTTTTGAAACAAAATTTTATCAGACGTAAACATTTGCAATGACTACAGCACTCGAATTTTATCAAAGCAAAAAATTTCGAAGATTATTTTCTATTGAATTTCTACTAACAAACATCGATCTTTTTCAAATGCTATAGGTAAAGTTTGTTTAATTTTTAGTAATAAGCATGTCCCACACATCGAAATATTCCTGTGTTGAACGACTCAGACGAATATTTTCCGCCACCGTACAGAATAATAAATTTGAAGTATTTTCGACCGTCGCTCTACATGTTCCGTCGCCCAATTCATATTTATAAAAATTGACAGCAGATGAAAGATCTTTCATTTGAACACGAGCAGCATCACGAAGAATACCGGTTACAAACGGATCACCTGGATGCTCAATATAATCAACATGACTCAATGCATCAATCATGTAATCAATTGCTTTCGATGTTACAGCATAAAACAAACTCAATGCATAATATAAATCGATTTCTAATGGTGGTAACACAGCATTAATAAGTTTTTGATAGCGACCTCTAGGAACTGAAGTTTCCGACTGAAACCAACTGATAACTAAATTTTCATTCGAGACTTTGTTGAGAATTGGAAGTACTACATTGTTAATATTTTTCATATTCATAATTACATTATCTTCAGTTTTAATGTATAGGGGTGAGGTTGGATAATTTGATCTTACCCATAACATTGCCGAAAGTTCTTTGTATGCAAAAAAAGAATGAGCTTCAGGCAGGCCAACTTGAATAACATCACCAAAAAGCATTTGTTCTGCAATTACACGTTTTTGAGTAAAATCATCGACAGCGACAAGAAAATAGACTATGGTCGATACTGTATCGCTTTCATACGATTGATTAAAAGCCCAAGTTCGTCTTATCGCATCGCGTATTTCGATATTGGACGCATTGGACAAGACTATAATCGGTACAACGTTCGATGAGCTGTGGTTAAACTGTATCGTGGCTGAATTATAAAATTCGATTAAAGATAAAATACCTTTGGGCGCTTTGTTTGGTGATATATCGGGAAGTGAATTAATATCTAGTGATTTTACTGGATTTCGTTGTAATAAAATATGATTATATCGTTGATTTGGTATATGTGTTTGTCCCATGCGAAACTTATACAGAATTTGATTGATCGAAGAAGCATTTCGACGGTAGTAGATAATTAGAGTCAACGTAAGTGCAAAAGTAGCTGAATTAAGTAATGCTCTTAAACGACGACGACCATAATATCCTGCGAACATGTTACTGTTCCTACACGTATTGTGCTGACAACGAATGTGATTGTGATTATTCTGTTTCGGTTGACTGCGCAATTCTTTTTCTTTCTTGGATACTATCTTTTTTTTTCGTTACGTGACTTGTACATGCATCTGATTCAACCATTAACAAATATCTACTCGATACATTTATTTAGTGTTATAGTTTTTTTTCCCGGATGTGACTCGCATCCGTCAAAATCAATGGAGACTTAAATCTCCTAATCTGAAAATTGATTGATTAAATTATTTTTAGGCAAAAACGAAAGTATTGGGATTTTTCCTCGAAATTTTGTCAACATGCAACATGATGAAGCCATTGTTTCTTTTTATCAAAGCTTATCAGGATGAATCAGACGCTATTATCAGCAAGTGTATCTCATTACCCACTTTTTTTTATTCAATCTTTATTAGTTATAATTGGTGAAGTACTTTTCATTATAAATCACTTTCGAACTCACTGAAAATTTCAACATTGTGTTAGTAACATTCACCACAAATTCAAGGATTCATTACAATAATGAGATATTTCGATTTTGAAAGCAATCTTGGTCCTACTAATGAAGCAAAAAACATTTTTGGTACAAGGTTGTTGTACTTTTGTTTCGATGCATCACAATATGTTTTTTTTCCGTTCGCGTGTTAAAACTATAATTGTAAGAAGCATCTTTTTGTAACTGAAACAAACCATGCTTTTATTCAACGTTTTTTCAAGGTAACCTGCATTTATTTTTACTGCACTGTCATAAATTCTATATATTTATTCAGTGATTGTAAAAAAAAGTCAACGATAATATTTTCGCATAACCAGCTTTACGTGTTTATTGATGTGTTTCTTCCGAATTTTTACCTTTAACCAGACTCTTGATAAATGAAAAGTAATTTATTAATGCGATGCGAATCAGAAGTATTTATGTAGTCCGCCGCGTACGCATCCAAATTCAGTATTCTTGTGACGCGATGACCTTAAGAATAGAATTTCGTCTGATGCTCGTTGAAACGGCGTTAGTAACATTAAAATCTCTGTATCATACAAATTTTGTCCGATTTCTCCTGTCGTCAAGATTTTTCGTGGGTCCAGATTCCTGCTTCGCATCGCATTTCGTATACGAATGCAACTCGGATACCACCTGGTTTCTCTTGCTTTCTCGACGTACGCATCATAAGTCGTCGTTTTGTGTCGCAATGATCGCGAGAACCATAAATCATAGAAAACTCGTTGAAACGTGAGATCGAAGTATCAAGATCGAACTGCTTACATGTGTTTTCGAATCTTCAATCTGAAGTTCCATTCACTCACAAATGTGGTTGCAAAATGACGAAAATGAAAGAAATTATCAAGAGATAATTAAAGTGACGTCATGAACATATGTTAGCCACTATAGTCTATTCATTGACAGCTGATCTAAGATAGTGAATCATGAAGATAATTAATCGATCAATCTAAATCGGTCTTTAAGAATATGTCGCTAAGTAAGAATAGAGTTTTCAGAGTAATGAATAGGACTATGGCTACTTCAAATGCATTCAAGATTTTTCGCATTAAAGATTTTTCGTGGGTTCAGATTCCAGCGTCGCATCGCATTTCGTATATGAGTGCTACTCGGATACCATCTAGTTTTACAAGAATGCAGTGTGAAAATTTCAGGTCATACAATTATTGGATTCACATGATGAAACTTAGTTTTTCTTGAGAGAAGAAATTAATCTTGTTTAAAAAGAATATTTAATGAAAGAGCATTATTTACTTGATCTTACATTGAATCGATAATATTGTCAAATAAATGAGGAAACATCGGATTCGCATCCGATTGTTTGGCGTACTGCAAAAACTGAGTCGATTTATATATGTTGTGAATAATTCTAAGGAAAACTTTTTTTTTTGAAAACAATCCCTGTACCTCCCCCCCCNCCCCCCCCCCCCCCCCCCCATCCGCCTCAGGGATGGTCTGGTCAATACTGACAATTTTTTCAATAACTCAGCCATTTCTTGATGGATCCTTCTCATCTTCGAAGTCGACTGAGATATTAATGAGATCATTATGTGTACAAAATTTCATGACAATTGGATGAGGCTTTCAAAGGTTATCGTGTTAACGGCCGGACGGACACACTGACCGAATCTAGAGTGTACTCACTTTTTTTGAGTACACAAAAACAATGAAAATGATTATTAATCTTGTAGACCCAATCATTTTTTCTATTTCAATCTGAATAGTTTTTGATGCATTCTTGATGATAATGTTTTAGTAGAGGTGAATGCTATTTCGATTCAACACAAGAGTGATTCGATGATATTTTTCTTTTGTGACTAGAATTATAGATATTTGATAAAGCATTGATCTATGATTTGATGATCAACGAAGATATTTGTTTTTACTGATGAACTTGAAATTCTACAATTGATAGTTTGTTGTATTTTAATATTTTCAATGCGAACCAATACAAGAAGAACATAACGATGCTCGTTCTCGTCTAAAAATATAATTGAAAGCTAGATTTTTGTGAAACACGACCTGAAAGGAGTATTGAAGTGTTTAGGGTAGAAATTTTGCACCCCCCCCCAGACCGTTACTAACAGGTATACCGTTGGAAACCGTGACCGACGCCTTAATTACTTCATTAATTAACTAATTACTATGCAATTCTTAATTGGCCATCACAGACCGTGATATACGTTTCTATTAATTGGCTAATTAGTACCATATAAATTAAGTGTCCATCACAGACTGTTGCACAAAATCTTCAGCGACCATCACACAGCGTGACAGATAATCTTCAAACCTAGCGCAGTCCATCAGAGGCGTTGCTCCAGCCTAGCGCAGATCATCACTGGTAGCGACAAAGCGAGCTATCTCACCAAATCAACAAGGAACTCCTTTGAATACACCATCTCCATGTGATTTGCTGCGTTGATTATGTCGTGTTTCACATTTTTAATCTCAGAGAGATTGCGCTAACAGCTTTTTTTGTTAGCATTTACTTTGAAAAAACTTTTCATTTATTGAAGCAAATCTTTCGATACAATTTAAGATGAAAATTTAGGATTTTTTATTAGAAAAATTTTCAGGAAATTTACGGCTTTGTATGTGCAAAGACATCTCAAATAGAATAATTTATTCGAATATTTTCTATTCGTTGACTTATCAGACTGTTTGTGGCATCATCAGTCACTTTAATTACAAAAGTATCGAATTGAAATCTTCTATTTTTTTTATTTACAATTAAAAAACGCCTTATAAGAAAATATTCATTGAATATAAAACCTGATTCAATGTTATTCTTCCATGAAAATGAGTAAGTTTGTTTATTTTTACAGATCTATTTTTGTTGTATTCGCTATAACACTTTCCGTTAAAATCCATTCTCCTCTATTACACAGCACGTATTGATAAGCAATATTATTTGTTATTTGAATTCGTCCGAGCAGAAAATCTGCATAAGTTAATGTTGTTTGTAATTTAAACATGAGCATTTGTCGAAATATACCATGACATACACGATAAGCCATTGTATCTGAATCGAAATCAAGTTCAACAGTAATATTCGATTGTATTGTACCTAATGGTCGTAAATAAGTTTTATGTCCATAGAATTTTACAGCATCAGGTCCAATTGGTACAAGTTGATGTTCAACGGATGTCGTGAGATTAAGTAAACGTATGGGTACCCAATTATCTGAATTAATCGATGTACGATGATAAAATTTCAGATGAAAACATGACACATTTCTATATGTATCATTAGTAGCATCGATCACAATAGGATTTTGTATGAACAAATGTACAGCACGTGGGAGTAGGATGGCGATTGCAGCTGAAGCAGCTATTGTACAAAAGACAATTGTAAGTAGAATCCATAAAAAAGTATATCGTTGTTTAAGTCGAACATCATCGAGTGGAATTAAGGCAACAAGACCAGGTGATTGACCTACGCGACCTGTTCCTTGACATGTTGGACATCGACGATTAGTTGCAGAATTTTCAACTGGGATGTTTACTAGTGGGTCTTCATCGTTATCCGACATGATTGTTGTTGACATAAATATGCACGCTCCAACCAATCTTCGTGTGTTCTACAGTTGTTTTTTCTTTTTCTCTTCTCTCCGTTCTGTTTCTTTTTTAGGCCATTTCTCTTTTCTTTCTCTCCCGAACAGCGAGTAGCATTGATAAATACGTTAGTTCTTCTCGTCTAACGCATTTTGTTGCCTTGCGTGCACTCTCTTATGATTCGTTCTATGTCGCTGACGAACTGTAACCATTCTGTATCTTTTTTTCATCTGTGGTGTTCGTTCAGGTTCATGGTATTATCAAGACGTATAACCTTGATGATGAAACTTGATCATTTTTGTTGTTGCAAATAAATTCTCTGAGTCTGATTGGGACTGCAGATTGTGAAACGTTGAATTGTATACGTGAAATATCCTTGAGTCCGAATTGTTCAGATGTCGCTTGATTTCAATTATAAATTTATAAATTTATAAACTTATTTCTTAGAAGCTATAGCGCGGTTAGAAAATAATTTTACTTTAAAATTGTTTTGTTTAACCATCCCGTAATGGAATTTCCTACAAGTAGCAGAAAGTTTCTGTTTAAATATAAATCAAGAATGATCTGATGATTATCTCATTCAAGACCATGTTTCAGGTATGGGATATATTTATTGAATTCAAAAGAAATGTTAGATGCGTGTATTTAATTTGAAAGCAATTCACACGAAGAATATTCTGTTATGACAATATTAAGAGAATACATAAACCATTGAATTCTACTAGTTCGATGTGAAACAGTTTGTCCCTGAAAGACACGATATGAACTTCATTTAAATTGCTCTACGTAATATTAATGAATTTCATTAATACGTCAAAGCAGTCTCGCATTGCGACACTTATTCTCCGCCAGAATTCTAAATAGTTCCCTATGCATAATGATCGAACATTAGCGGAAAACTTGCCATTGAATCATCGAATAATAACAATGCACGTAATGACCATCAGTCAATAGAGTTTCTATAAACAGCATGTAAACCTTCATTTGCTAATGTTTGAACCACTCGACGAATAAGACAGTGGGTGAAAGCAAAGACATCGATGATATAAATAATATTTATCTTTCCTCTTCTTCTTCTGCTTTAGTGTAGATGATAATCAACATTCTTGGATATTTTTATCATTAATAGCAAACATGACGAACAATCGCCTACGTTGTTTGATAATTTCTATTAGTATTGGCCTTATAGTATTGTTCATTGTCGGTGCAATTATCTACTTAGCTCGTCAAAGTGAACGTAAAACAATTGATTATGATGCATGTCCGCGACCGAAACAATTCGCAACCGATTATGATTTTGACTATACAAAGAAAACAAATGAATATCGCAATACAAATAGCTCGATAGATTATTTTCGTTTAAGTCTCTCATGGTCACCAACTTTTTGCAAAACACAAAATGGTAAAAATTTATTTCAATGCCAACATTCATTTGGTTTCGTCGTTCATGGATTATGGCCGAGTACTTTCAAAAAAGGCAGTAGTTCACATTCACATCCAAGAAATTGCCGCAACGAAAAACCAATGCCAATTGAAATCATTCGAAAATACTTTTGTATGATGCCTTCCGAAAATCTAATGCAAGGCGAATGGGAAAAACATGGTACGTGTTACTGGGAAAAACCCGAAGAATATTTCGAACAAATCAAGTCGCTCTACTCAAAAATAAACATACCCAATGGTATACATGAAATTTTGAATGATCAACGGAATTCAAAACGTGAACGTATTCGACAAAGTTTTCTAAATTTAAATCCAGAGTTAAAATCGGAAAATATTGATATCAACATTGGTAACAGAGGAAAAACATTGAAAGAAATCGGTTTTTGTTATGATCGTTCTTTTAATCATATCGCATGTAACCACAACATGTGATAGACATTAGGTTTTTCTAACAATCATTTATGGTTTATTATTATAATAAATATTATTCTAGGACATAGTATAGCACTGTGTGAATTACATAACTTCTATTATTTCAAGAGATGCTCGCTTGGTTCTATGAAATGTCACTATTCTAGATTTTATTTCGATTGAAAACATGAGTTTTATTCTGAAGTTCGGGCTTTTCAGGCACGACACATAATTTGTCGAAATTTTCAAGTTCGATTTTATCGTTAATTGCAAGAGAAAATCGGCGTTTCGCAATAAATTCTTCGAATGAACTATTTAGAGAACCAAGTCAGGGTTAGAATAAACAACTTCCATTTGATGCCTACAGATTGCGATCCAATTTGCAAGTTTAATAGAGTTTCAATGTGCAGCATAAATATATTTTTGTGTATGCAAGAAAAATTACGATGGGAATGTTCAAAAAAAAAAAGAAACTATCATAGCTAAACAAAATCAACCAATAGTAAGTCAAAACTCAACGCACAAAAAAAGACGGAAGTTCTAGTTTGGAGTTGCACAGGAAATGAAAGAAAAACAAAGTGTATGAATGATTCAGTGTTTAATCAAGGATAGAAAGCACCATAGCTAATATGTGATGATAGCATTTAGTAGAAAGGGTCATAGTTTATTTGATCATGAATCTGTTGAATTTACTGTTTTTTTGTCAGAACAAGTGGACCAACATTGTCACCCGTTTCTTTATTCCAGGCGTTATGAGAACCATCACACAATGGAAACTAAAAAAATAAATTGATTATGAAGTAAAATAAATAGATATCAAGGCGAAGAAATGATAGCTGATCCGATGACTGTTCGTATTTGATTTGTATAGACAAAAAAATGATGCCTGTTTATGCTCAGATTCTCCTATCGTACGATGCAGAAGAGCATGAACGTAATTTAAAACTTTAACTTCGAACACCTGAATAATTTCTTTACCTTTTTTGATTTCCAACATCGACAATACGATACAGTTTTATTCGAAGCTGCATCACATTGACCAGTTACCTCTTCAATATCATATTTATCAACTACTTTATCAACATCTTTTTTTATTGCTTTATTTATGTGTTCAGGTTTTGATTCACTACTTGCTGCATCGGTAGTTTTAGAAGGATCCATTTTAGCTGTCTTGTTTGTTAATTGATCTAGAGTAGAGAAAACAAATAATAGTCTGCACATCGACATATTTGAAGATCTCATTTGAAACGACAGAAGACATGTTTTTTTCTTTCTAGCAATATAGAATAAAAAGTATGATAAGAGACGATTATATAATGTTATCTTATCGTGGGATATGTGCGGTTGCAAGATAATAGACAGAACAAGAACATCAATGATAATCTCCATTGCCATCTAACGTTCATTGTTATCGAGCGCTGGAACCGATCAAATGTATTTGTCCGAAATTTCTAATAAAAACTATTAAACGCATTCCTTACGTTTAGTGGTAACGATATGTTATCATAGAAAAACAAGAGTATGCGTTATGGGATTCTTGTCATGAAAAACTAATGTATCCGATCACATGACCCTTATTCATTGTACTGAACGGTTTCCAGTCAGCTTTGCATCAAACAAACAATAGTTATGAAAAACTAAAGAAGTTTTTGTTACTACTTGAAAAAATTCGACTACTGATATTCACATTACAGTTAACAGCTAACTTAGTGCATAGATGAGCCGAGAGAATATTAGAGCATGATAGCTACTGTCATAGGCATATGTGATAATGCTTGAAAGGAGTCGAAAAAATAAATTAAGTGAAAATATGGACACTATTCTAGAGGCAAAAGGTAGTTACGAATGGTGAAAAAGGATTGGTTCGTTGGCAAAGAGCCTCACCTATACCTTGTGTTTTACCTCATGATTTTCTAGCGAAAGAGAGATCATTTGATAGAGCATTGCATTCTTTATCAATGACAACTAGTAAGTGAGTAAATATAAGTCAGAAAACAAATCCAGATTGCAAACAATGGAACAGAGTACCAGATTTCCGTAATGTCACGTTTTAAAATAATTTCAGTGAAAATATGAGAAAAAGAGCAATTTCTCAAGAAACTCCTATCATTTGGATCTTTAGTAGGATAACTAACAGCAGACTAGAATATATAATATTCTTTGGCGTTCGCATAAATATTATTCATTGCATGAAAATGAAATTTAACTTTTCGACTATGATCAATAGAAAACTTGACTTGTTGTTCATACATTTTTTGGTAGTCTGATTATCTAGAATCGTTACGGATACGCATCGAACAATTTTGAACGGAGCTGATATTTGATGATAATTGTTCGCTTGTTTTTAAGACAACAATCAGTAGGTATGAAAAAACAGAGAAGCGATTTAATCTGTATTTTCTGGAATTTATGTAAATAATAACAAAAAGAAACAGGAGTGAAAACTAGGCTAGTTTAAGTTTATACGAGAAAGGACGTTAAGTGGGTATATTTTTTTTCAAGATGGCATGGTATGTTTTGATGGATTGAAGGATTCTTTGGATGTTATTCACTAGCTTTCTACAGTTGATTAATGACTATAAACAACAAAAAAAGAAACATTGTTAGAGAAAGGAAATTTTGAACACAATAATTTCAACGATACCCTTTAGCGGAACCATGGGATTTTCCAGCGCCATGTGAATGACTTTTGTCGTGAGGTGTTTGAGCACCTGGTAACATGCTAGCACTGCTACCACCACCAATTCTTGTTCGTGTTGTAACCGATGGGCCATCCGTAGCGATGAATTGACCAGAACCAGAAACAATGTGATAACCACCTGGAGCTTCAGGTACTTTAACTGGTGTACCAGCTGGGATATTATGTGCACTCATACGAGATACATAGATTATGCTCGATGTTGTACGTTGTACAAGACGACACAAGTTCGACATAGATTATTTTGATAGAAAACAAATATCTAAAATAAAACTATAAAATACAGT
Source organism: Rotaria magnacalcarata (assembly GCA_900239745.1). Classification (NCBI taxonomy): domain Eukaryota; kingdom Metazoa; phylum Rotifera; class Eurotatoria; order Philodinida; family Philodinidae; genus Rotaria; species Rotaria magnacalcarata. The sequence continues at coordinate 166,112 of OENM01000054.1, forward strand.
CAACGATTTTAGTCATGTCTACATTTAAAGTCATGACGGCTGATCTAAGTATTATAATAAGTTCAACATATAATAGACGAACTTCTAATAAATAAATGAAAACCAAAGCTACAGTAAAACGCTGATTGGTTTGTGGATAAAATGTGTTCAAGATATATAAACCTATCTAAAAAGATGGCGCGCGCGTCCATTGTTTGCACTTGCATATTGAGTATCAAGCACAACATAATTTTTGGTATCGGAGTAGTTAGATTAATCGATCAGCCTACATCCAAATGGTTAGAATTTTCAAATGCAAAAATTGATTTCAAAGAATGTTTTCAATATTCATATTGCCTGTAATATTGCTTTTGTATTTTATAGTTTCGAGATTTTGCTTTCCGAAGTTTTCCTTCTCGACATTATGACTTTCAACCTTCTTTAATCCCATAATTCAACAGGAAGCTGACTTCTTCTTGTCTTAGCCTATACTTTAATAGTTCATCTCGAGACATATCGCATAGTAACATTTGACAATCATTTCTTTATTTCACAAATTTCTCTAAGATTCAGCCAACTGATTTTTTCTTTTTTCTTTAGACTCAACTCGGTGTCATAGAATTCAAGTATCTCTCAAAAAAATCATACAGTATATGGTGAAAAGAGGAATTACATTCGAAACACGGCACAGATTCCTATTATACCAACATTATGATGCGATTGCAGTTAAATAGAGAATACGAAAAATTCAAGCATGTTGGCATACAGCATACCGAATCACACAAGCTAACATATCATTACTCATAGCATCTTGCTCGTATTCGTTGTTATCTACTTGAGATTCTATATAGTTTTTTGCAGTTTATTGCTTGCTCTATAATGCTTTTACATAAATCAGCATTGGACAAGGTTGCTTTCTTTTCAAAGCTAAATCCAGAAGTAATGAATGTCTACTCGAATATAACATGGGCCATCGATATACCCACTGTTCATTTTTTTTTATCACCAACTTCTCAATAATTTCATTATCCCAATAAATAGATTGAGCAAATTTTTATTTATGTTTTATTTCAAAGTCACCTACAAATCAGAATACGAAACATTCGATCAGATTCTGTTCACAGTGTTAGAAAAAAATTTTGCGAATAAATGTATTTCGCTTTCGTTAGTGGTAATTTCATATGTTCCTGATCCTCTGGAGGGATAATATCTCCTTGTTTGAAGATCACGGGTGTTGGAAGAATTGTTCCAATATGTTCTTTTGTCTTCGAAATTAGTGAAGTGCTCACATCCGCTAATGAATAGCGATACACATCGCCTCTCGCAAATCCCAACTTTTCATAGTATGAACAGGCTTTGCTCATGTTAGTTAATGTTGTTAAATGCACTTGACGATATCCATGCTCTCTAGCAAAGCTCAACAGAGTTTCTAATAGACGAGAACCAATACCAAGTCTTTGAACTGTTGAATGTACACTCATTCGTCGCAACTCACAGATTTGATCGCGTTCTTCTAACGGTAAACACTTGTAGTACAATGGATCTCCAAGATGCAGAGGTTGCAATGCTACTTGACCGACGATACGCTTGTCTTCCGTCGAAACAGCAACCCACCAATGAGCATTCGGAACTTGGAGATAACTTTTCTCAATATCTGCCATATCCGTCTGAAAAGCTAGTTCATAATATTCGACAGGATTCTCGTAGTCCTTGTTTGCATCTATGATTAAAGCTTGACATGCAGATAAGTCAGCTGCTTGATAGCTACGAATAATAATCGATGGAGTAGTAACAGACGTGCTCATCTAGAATATAATAATTCTTTTAGTACCATTCACATTTATTTAGAAAATAATATTTCTCTTTGTTATCATTGAATCATTTCTTCAACTTTATTTTTGCTTCAAAATACTTCAAAGATTCAGCAAAAGGATTTTACTCCTTTCTTCAAACTCATTCAGCATAGCGCTGCTGGTGTCTTAATCGTACGCGACGCAGAAAAATACTAGAAAAGAGAAGAATATTCAATACAATTTAAATGAAATACAATTATCACATCATGTCAAGATTGATTGAAGTTGTACCCGGAAATAACGATGGGGATCTAGGTTGCGAATAAAAATAGTAATTCAAATCAGGGCGTAGTTAAACAGAGAAATAACCGAAAACAAGTGAAGGGATTCGATAAAACAATGTGGCCATTACATGCGAGGCAAATGAATTATTTCAGAAGCACAGGCTTTTTTCTCCCTTATCTCTATCTGACAGAACGCATCATCACAGGCACATCGAATAGTGTAAGATATAGAAGTTTTTGCTTTATCATTTGCTGACTACTGTTTGCCTTGATTCATACACGGTATTTTAATGTCTACCATAGAACGGCGAATGACATCCTCCAATAAAAAACGTTTATGTTAAAGCCTCCAATCAGATTTTCTAGAGAATGGATTGTGAAATATTCTGAAACAATAGTGAATCAAGTCTCAAGGACAGAAAATGAAACAATATCGCCTATACATAAACGGTGTCATTCGTTATGACCTACCCGTTGAATGAAAATAACATTTACCTAGAAGAACTATAGAAATTCATTTTGGCAGTATTGACTGATTCATTGACAATCACACACCACCAGTAAACAAGAAATAAACCTAAGGCTATGCTAATACGTAGCGTAGTATTAGGATCTAAATCACAGTTAGATTTAGAGTAGTAAAACGTGTGAATATAATACGTCTTCAACTAGTAATGTTCAGGCGCATATATAATCACCAAATTATGGTTAATTGAAAATATCGACAACAAACTCAACAAGGAAAAAAAGCACTTATTGTGCTGTAAAAACAATTTTCAGGAAAAACTTGAAAATCAAAGGAAAACAAAATAGAACATATTTATATATCTGGAATCACACTAGTGCGCAGTTTGCATCGATGAGATGATTATACAATAGCAACTTAAAACCTTAGTTGTTCAGAAAACACATTAAATTTCTAATTGTAGCAGCTAAAACAAAATCTCAGAGAAGTCTATGTTCATCCGTGAAGATAGTACATTCACTAACAGATTAGGAGTAAAAGCACATCATAGAAAACTTGACAAGCTGTATCAAATTGAGTAATTTCTTTCAGTAAGACGTTTCTTTTTCTTGAACGTAAAAACATCAAATATCGAGATTGTATTAACTTGGATAAATCTCAAAATATGATTCTTACTTAGAATGGTCTCTCTAAAATATTATACTCCCTGCTGTAACTTTCATTTTCACAGATCACAAACATGAATGATTTCCAATACAAGTTATTTCCTTTTTCAAACTTGAGAGCGTATTTATTTAGTGTATTTAATGTCAGAGGAGTCTAGTCATCTCAGATTGATTTCATCATGAATTGCTCGCTAAGACTTATATTATAAATGGAGCTTCAACTAACTCGTCTGAATTCGAAAATAAATAGGCATAAAATACTGTGTTGAGCAAAAAGTTCGCGGTCACTTGCAAAAATTACTTGATGGTATAGAGGTTCTGCCGCATCCGGCTTACAGTCCCGACCTTGCTCCTTCTGATTATTGGTTGTTTCGTTCAATGGTGCACTTTTTTCGAGGACGACGATTCGAAACTTTTGATCAAGTCGAAGCAGCGTGTCGTGAATTCTTTGAGTTCAAGGAGCCACACTGGTATCGAGATAAGATTCGGCAACTTGCAGAACGCTGGCGTGAGGTCATTGAGAATGATGGGTTGCATTTTGAAGAATAATTGTTATGGGTTTTGAATAAACTTATGCGTAAAAAAGAATTTTGTGCAAGTGACCGCGAACTTTATGCTCAACACAATACATCTATATCTTAGATGCATAGTCATATATTTAGTTTTATTTATATATATAATTTATATAAATATATATACACTGTCCTGTAGAAGTTAGGAGTAGATTTAAATTTATTTATATATATAAACCACCCGCCTTATAGTTTCTTCCAGAAAGCATAGTAAAACACAGGTCGATATTTCTCAGAGAAATTAAAACTGCAGCTAAATTTGAAGTTGAATTATTTCCATTAAAACATTCTCCTTTCAGCATCTTCAATGTGTACATCTAATTGTATACGTTCTTTTCTATATACCTTTCTTTGTGAGCCTATATATCTTTCTCTCCATTCATTACGACAAAATTGCTCACACATACGGATCGGATTCGACTTCAATTCATAAAAACACATTTGTCCGCGCAACTCACCTTTTATTTTTGTGTTGCGGCGTGGGGGTGCGCAGCGCTCCCCGCAGAGCCGCGACCTATGCCTGTCTCAGTGTACACAGTATACTATCTTTCTTTTTCATTTTTCATTTCGTTATTCGTTGAACAACTATGTCGAACAAGAAATATGGAAAGTAACCTACAGCAAAGAATGTAAAGAATTAGTCGTACAGAAAAAAATGTATAGAAACGGCGTAAATCTCGAGTGTACGTATATTTATATATAAATAAAACTATATCTCTCCCTATCTAGTTAGTTTAGCTGATGGTTTTTTTGAAAGTTCCATTTAAAATATAACTCGAAATAGGCAACTACTCGTCAGTCTAGTATGACGGCGAGTTCGTTTCTATTATTCCATATAGGTTTCAACTATAAGATGTCTTCATGATGTGTTTCGTTTTTAGCTGACTGTTGAAGTTATTAACAATATGCGTACAATAAAACAGTTGTCAATAGAAAAAGAAGTACTTAGAAAATACTCCGAGTCTAGTCGCCAAGTATTTTTGTTAGTTCATTCAGTAGTTTTTACACATGTCAAGATTTTTAAGACATGTTTTCTGCTTATAGAATGTCTCAGAAAACTTCGATAATGTCGTCCTTATAATTACTATGGCATATTTTGGGCAATGGATACATTCACTATGACTTTTGTGTATTGGCGTGTTCTTGGTCTAGTTGAAAGCGAAGAGCTCGGCTGACAGAGTATTATATTGTAATTGAAATTCCAATTTGATAATACGGATTCGATATTCCAATTGTTTTCATTTTACTAGGGCCTTTACGTTTGTTATTTTTTCGATGCAAGCATTAAGAAGTATCGGAATGTTGTAAGTATCTTTTAATGTACGCTTTAGTTTATTTTTGTCTACTGTTCCTATCGTAGATCTCGGCGTATTGCTGCATCAGTATCGGCTACTGAAACGTTTTTCAATTTCTTCGATCGAAAACTAATTATTGACAATGGTTCCGATGTTGGACTAGAATTGGTACGACAACATAAAAGATTAACTTTTCTTTTATGTTCAAGCAGTGAATATGAGTTGACCGTTGCAGCCGAATTTTCGACGAGAGATCAAATTCGATCAAGTGAAATTTATCTATCTAACTCGACCAGAATCCATTATTCTTGATAAGTTTCAATTGAATGTTACGCCAAGTAAGTCAGATGAATTTTATTTGCTTCATTTTATTTTTTTAATTTTGATTGACTGGATAAAGTCACCGGGTAGCTCGTGTTGGCATGTTTAAAGTTAAATATCATTGTCTTTCATTGGCTATGTGATATGATCGATTTAGGTGGATCAGGATCTGGAAAATCAACACCGATGCAACGATTCTATGATGCTAAAAAAGGAAACATCGTTCGTATTTTCTTGAAAGCGTATAGTTTAAGTAATTTTATCATGTTGGTTCCTTCAATTTAGCTTCTTGATGACGTTGATGTTCGAACGTTAAATATACATTGGGTTCGTTCACAGTTAGGTTTGGTTAGTCAAGAGTCTATTTTGTTTGATTTAACAATTGCTGAAAATATAGCATATGGATTAGAATCAGAAGATGTTCCAATGGACGATGTTATCAATGCAGCAAAACGAGCTAATATTCATCATTTCATTGAACAGTTACCTCAGGTTGAATGATAGAAGAATTATCGAATCTATTTATTGATATTCTATTATGTGTATTCTAGGGTTATAACACAAGAGCTGGAATGAAAGGTAGTTTTTTTTTATCAGGTGGTGAGAAACACAGTATTGCTATTGCTCGAGTTCTGATCCGTCGACCTAAAGTATTGCTCCTAGATGAAGCTACCAGTGTCATGGATTCACATAATGAACAAGTCAATTTTAAGACATTTTTTAAATTTATTTATCGACTAAAACTTGTTGATTTCTCAATCATAGATTGTACAAGAAGCTCTCAAACAAGCACAAACAGAAGATCCAAATCGAACATCACTGATTATTGCTCATCGTCTTTCAACTATTCGTTCGTGTGATTCGATTTGTGTACTCGACAAGGGAAAAGTAATCGAGAGTGGTAATCATACAGAATTGGCACAACGGCGTGGAGCTCATTATAGAATGCTAACTCAAAATACTTAAGAGTGACCATCAATGAACTGCATTAACCTGAACAAGATACTTTGTTAAACATCAGGAGAAATTTCGTCAAAAAAACTGACGCAATCTAACAAAAAGCAAATTTGAATAAAAAACCGATCAGAACGTCTAGACACAATTTATTATGTTTTGTTTTATCTTTCATACGAATTCAGAAGTATAGCATTATGGAAATTCATTCTTGTAAAATATTTGGCTGGTACTCAAAATTGAAAATAAATTTATTCTTAACTCAATAATAACTGAGAATAGCTATGCCAGACTATTATTATATTTCATCTCAAAGAATGCTAATATTTATAATGTGTATCGAATGAAATTAATTTTTTCAAAAATTTATTTTATTCGCCAAAAGGAGTGACTAAATACAACTTCAGTCTCCTTTCTATTTACATAATCCAACTGTTACGCAAACATCTTGTATAGTAGATGTGATGGTTTTCTAGTGTTTTTTTTTGTCATATAATTTCATAGTGATACTTGCGTAATGGTTTTTGTAAATATGTGAAGAAAACATGCAATAGCCATCGGTTTTTTTAAAACCACCAGGTATGAATATTTACTCGATTTAAATATCACTGTACTATGTGTAAATTTGCTACTCTATTGTAGATTTTTTTCATAGAAATAGACGTAAAGAAGAAGCAAATCAAGTACGTTGAATTGATTCTTTTGTGGTTGCATTCGTTGCACATACAGCTAGAGGAAAAACAGTTTTTTTTCTTTTTCTTTTGTAACTGAAGCGTAATATGAATCAGCTATTGAAATAAATATTTTGATGTTTATTTGTACATCAGATATTTACTTTACAATTATCTGCTGCAATGAAATTTTAAATGGTATCGGTGGTAGTCAATGTTGTTGTTAGGTATAGACGCAATTCGTTGATTTCATTCTTTCTTTTTTTCTTTTGAAGTGATTACACAAAAGTTACCACACAAGTTTACCATGAGAATCTTAGTGCTTATTTTTTTATTCATATTATATCAGGTCGTTACTAGCATTGATCCAAATGAATTCACCAATTTTGATTTAAGTAAGTAGAATAAATCCTAAGATATACAAAACAAAATTAAGTGTTCAATAGATCCAAAGTTTGCAATATTGAATTCAGCAAGTACAACGAAGTTTCTCTGTACAAAAAGTAAAGAAGATGACCTTGATTTTGATATTAGCTTAATACCAACAATATCATCTAAGAATTTAAAAGTCTATAAAAATCTTCTTAATCATACGGTTATGGAAATTCTTATTGAATCATCTGGTTATATTGGTGCTTTCCATTTGATTTGTTCGTCAATCACTCATAAAAGTGCAAGTGTACAATCAGATATCACGATCGGTAAGTGCACAACACAAATATTGGTCTGCGTTTTTGAATGAAATGATTTTTTTCCGCATGCTTTTAGCTCCACCTGATCTATTTAAACGTGTAGGAGGCTGCGTAGTTTATGAAAATAAATATATCAATTGCAAAATTTATGCACCCGAAATGGTAGCTGGGATTCAAAATCAAAATCCACATGCTTTTGATTTTATAGAATTTCATGAATTGTTCGTAGATATATTTTTTCTTAATCTGTTTTTTAAAACACGATCTAAAGGAAATTTTGACTTTCTAGAGGTAGAAATTTGAATCAACGATAGATACTAACCTAGGGATCATTTATTTATTGCCATTCTTTTAGAAATAAATGGTTACAAAATATAACCCCTATGATATGCACAAGTAGTTAGATCGTGTTTTACATATCAATCGAATAGGGATGAGGTTAATAAATTTTCAAATCTATTTTAGTCCAAAAGAAAATTTCTATCATGAACAACCTGAATTAATCGAACGTGATATTGTCAATAAAACATTAACATTTCGATGGCTTCCAAAAACACATGGTGTTTTTCCATTGGGATTACAAATGCTTGTACGTGGAACTTTAAAATATTTTGATTCGACTAATTATATATTGGATATGACGCCAAGTAAGAAAATGTATATTTGGTTTATTTTTTTCTCCGTTAAATATACAATTTTGAATAGGTTTTTTCATAAAACCAAATTTTACTATTCAATGTCTTTCCTCAACTAATTTTAAAGTTCATTTTAATCATGGAACATTTTCATCGCCTTTACTCTGCCGTGGGAATTTAACAAGAGATGATAAATTAATAAGTTTAAAACAAGTAAAAACATGACGAAATTTTTATTTCGAGAATCAATATTGCAATTAAGGAACAACATCCAAGAACTTTTTATGAAACTAATCAAACAACGATCAGTATAAACGATTTGACACCTAATACAGGGTATCAATTATGTTTTGAATGTCGTCGAGATCCATCTGTTACTACAATCAGCGAATTACAATGTACAAGAGTGCAAACAAAACAGTCATGGAGTAATTCATTTTGTCCACTATGATATTCATATTTGTTTCTCTTGATTTTAGATTGGTTTATATATCTGATTATGTGTATCGTTATAATGTTCAGTTTACTTGGTGTTTTTATCATTGTAGGGTAAGTATTCGATAAAACTTGATTTTTATTTGGTATAGGAAATTTTTTGTGACTTTACAAATATACTATATTTAGACGGGTTCGGTATTTTAAATATAAATCGAGGAAACGTCCAGATGCGGTAGGAATATGTTTTAGCACTTGTTGTTTTTTTCATCGATCATTTCTATAGAAAACCAGTACAAAAACTCATGAACAAGGAAGCCAAAATAATGAAAAACTAATAGAATTGCTCCCATTGGCTCCAGTACCAGTTGTACTTGCAGACATACTATAATCTATAACAATGCCGTAGTTTACAGGGTTTTTTTTTACAGGAAAATCTTCTTTTTTCATGCTGTATGTTTTTTAAATGTTAATGTAGAGAATATAAAATAAAGTAAAATTATTAAACCGTATTAAGTAGAATCAGTATATACATCAAAATGAAAAATAAATATAGTGAAGGTGAACTTCCCAGGTCGAGCAATCCGACAGTAGGCACCTATCGGAACCTATCAGATCCGACTGGAATCCAATAGGATTTTATCGCACCCTGCCCGATCATACAGAATTATCGTTGGATTCCGGGTCGAGGAATCGATGTCGGATCCTCAGTGTCGGATTCCTATGAATTCCAACGAAAAACCGTTGGATGTCATCGGAAGTTCATAGGATTCCGACACTGAGGATCCGACATCGATTCCTCGACCCGGAATCCAATAGAATTGTATCGGATTGTAGGATATTTCTAGGTTCCTATCGGATCAGTCGACCTGGGTTCCTAATACTAAAGGGACATCTATCGTCCGTTCATCTATTGGTCCTTATTTATGTGGAATGAATCAATCAATTATGATGTTCTGTTTTTCTGACTGACTCATATAGAGTGCTACGTAGTCTGTAATTTGTATCAAAGTGTTTCATTGTCTTCACACCGGTTAAGTATGTCTTGGCTATTAAGACAAGCTGAAGATATTCTAAATCGAGTTGATCAACAAACCAATGCAGCTTTTCAACAACCACCTTCACAAATATCATTAAAGCAACGCTCAGCTGAATTAATTCCTGATTCATCCTCGTTTACCCCATCACTACCAGTAGAACAGCCTATTGTCAATCGTATTCCTGTGAATCGACCTGCAATAACACCAATCCGTCGTATTAAAAAAAATGATGAAAGCGATCTTATCAGCTATCTCAACGGCTCAACATCCATTAATCATAACGAAACAAAACAATTGATTCCTGTTCAATATTCAAGCAATAAAATTCGTACGAATAGTTCATCGAGTGCTCACAGTGACGAATCTTCATTAGTTTCATCACATAATAACAAGAAAGAACTTGTTTTAGTAAGATAAAATTCAATATCTAACTTTTATTTTGTTTGACTTTTAATTAGAATATTCCATCAGTGGATGAATCTCTTACTAATAACTCTGATAGACAATTAATTGCGACACTTCAAGCTCAAATTCAAACATTAACACGAGATAAAAATCACTATGAAAGTGAATTACATAGTTATAAACGTCAACAAATTCAATATCAACATCAGATTGCTGAATCCGATGCATTACTGCGTGATCTACGTTCGCGCGAATCGGATTCAATTGAAGTGTTGTCAGCAAAAGATTCGCAAATCGCTTTACTTCGTGGTCGCTTAGCTGAATCGGATGATTCATTAAAACGACATATTTCTCAATACAAAGAATTACAAAATGAATATTCACGTACATTAGAAGATTCATCTAATATTCAATCATCGTCGTCATCATTTGAATTTTTACAAGCACAAAAAACACAATTGGAACAAGAATTAGACAGATTTTTAAATGAAAACGAACGTTTAAATAATGAAAATGAACAATTAATAGAACAATTAAAACTAACTGAAAAACGCTTGAATGATGAACATTTACAATTATATGAACAACAGCAGCAAGCAAAACATGCGAAAATTCTAATTAATCAATTAGAATATGAAATGGATGAATATAAATCTAAAGCACAACGAATCTTACAAACGAAAGATAAACTAATCGGTAAACTCAAAGGTCTTATACAACAGCGAAGTAGTACACCAACGATTGGCGATGAAAATGGTAAGTTAAGAACGGATTGGTTTCATTTTTTGGAAAATCTAAGTTCACTGATTCATTAGATAACTAGAGTTTATGTCATATTGAAATCTATCGAAAGTAGACATTATAATTTAAGGTTTAGAAAAACGATGAAATGACATAAACTGAAATTGATCATTCTCAAAGCTTTTGATTTGCATTTTTCTAGAACTTGAAACCATCGGTGTCAATGATGATTCAACTGTTGTCGATATTAGTCTCATGGGAAATTCATCTGTATCATCCAATTGGGCGTCTGTACAAAATGAAGAATTGAAAAGTGAAAATGAATTATTCAAGCAAGAATTACAAGCGCGTGAATTAACAATTCACACACTACGCAATGAACTTCAAGAAGCTGAATCCACAATTCAAAATTCTGATGAACAATATCAAGCACAAATCAATCAATTAAATGAACAATTAAAAGAAGAACGTTCGCGTTTATCATTAGCCGAACAAGACTATCGTAAACTGAAACAAGAATTAGCATCGATAAACGAGGATTTTCATAAACAAAAACAAGCCTATCGAGGACAATCAAATGAGCGTGAACGTGAAATCGAACGTCTTCGTTTGCAAGTCACTGCAAAAACCATGAGTCATGTTAAAGACGATGAATTAGAAAAACGCTTACAAACTTTAACTGAATCGTTAATACATAAACAATCTATAATTGAAACATTACAAATAGACAAAAGTTCATTGACAATGCAATTAGAACGTTTAGAAAAACGTCTAGATGATTATGATACAATAACAGCAAAAAATTCTATTCAACAAACATCAAGAAATCTTCCAACAACTTCAATATCAATTGATGATAGCGAACATTATGAAAATCTTCGTTATCGCATGCCATTGTTACGTGAAACACCCTATGATGTTGATCTAACAAAAAAAGTAAAACGAGCAGCAAATGAACTTGATAAACTTGGAATTCGTTTTACAATGTTTCTAAGACGGTATCCATCGGTTCGTCTTGGTGTTCTATTGTATGCCCTAATTCTTCATTTATGGACAGTTTTTCTACTTTTTACATATACGCCCGAGATTCACAGCCATACGGATTCGATGAATTTAAAGGGTAAACTGTGAAACAGTGATAGATTATCTTATTTATTCTTTGTTTTCTTTTTGTTGTAACTAAAAAATAATATATATATATAAATATTTCTTTATGGGGAAAATAAGGCGATTGAAAAATCCATAATAACATTAAAAAAATAGATTGTAAAGTTATTACTGAAGCATTTTATTTTTTTGGCTGTTCTAATCAATTTCTAAACAAGATGTTAGTATAATTAGGCAAAACTCGAGAAAATAATGAGTGTCTAGAGTGCAGACCAGTGGCGGAGCCAGGGAGGGGGGG